>WHPZ01584401.1:0-19369 GCA_016617965.1 Macrosiphum rosae | reverse complement strand
GGAGGATAATATCAAACATGTGGGAAATTCGATTTCAAGTAGACTTGACAACAAATTCAAATCTGTTTTCAGATTTCTTATCGCTTCAATAGACCAATTGGAATGTTTGGCAAAATACTATGTCGCGCGTGTGTTAGACAAAAACAAAAAATCACGGTAGGTATCGAATCCCTTTAACATAAAGCTAATATAATTTTGTAAATATATGTTTTTAAACAGGTTACATCACTGACCATGGACTACTACGGTTTACTTTAAAATGTATCTAAAAATCCACTTAATAACCAAAATAATATAAGAGATTGATTTTATAAAATATTTGAGAAATACTGACTTGTAAGTTGTAGGAATAAGTATAATACTTTTTAGATACAATTTATGTTTTTCAATACAATTTTAACGTTTAACCAAAATAATATGTATACTCACTTAATATAATAGCCAGTTTGTACGTATTATGATAAGTATGAATGCACTGACCAACGCGTTAAACCAACGAATAACGACTAAAATATTGTATTACTGTATCAATAATCTCTTTATTTATATGATATCAACGATACCGCTAATATTGAGATAAATACAATAAATAATTGGAATAAAAACCAGTCTAGCGGGAAAACGGTTTAATTTAACTTATTCCTTAATTTACTATATACGTAGCAGATCTAACACGAGACACGACGACCTTGAATTTTTAGTAGGAATATTACTTTCTCTGATTTTTAACTTTTTAAGTATGGGTATTTTTATATCATTCAAAATTGTATATTTCTTATTTGACATAATTAATTTATACTTTTTTAACTTTATTGTTTTTTTATTATTATTATCGAACACGACCTGGATTTGTGTTTCAAAATGATAAAAAATACCTAGTGGCTAGTGGAATGATACAATTTAACTTTCAGTTTTGTATAGGTATCAGTCATCACTCATCACTCATAAAACTTACTAAAACTATATTGTGTCATTATAATAGTGCAGATTATAATAATATATTTAAACATAAAAATATTTTATTTTCGTTTTAGAAACGTATATTAAGCACCTAGTATTCACATAACAATTTTGAGTTAGAAAAAAGTTATTGACTGGACTACTGGAGGAAACACACTTTAGTTTAAATTGTAAATTGCCTAGGTAGTAGGTACCTTAGGCGGCTTAAGCTATATTGTTGATAGGTAACTATCAACCTTAGATCATAACTTATAAGCAATATAATCTATAATCTATCTAACTATCGTCTAAGTTAATATATTTATCTAACCGTCCATATAAATTTAAGCTATCCAAGTATTCAAAGTAGGTATCGTTGTATCAAGTATCATTTTATCAACCATTAGAAATATAAAATAATGTAGACTGTTTTTTATAATGATGATTGATCAATGCAAATTATACCCAATGTGTTAATTCTAAATTGCATACCTATGTCATTTCAAGTGTAATTTTTCTACTAGAGCTGGTTTAATGGTTACTTACTAAAACTTAATTATTATTAACACAATGTGCTATATTATATTATATTTTATAATATAATCTGTGGTCATATTCTGTGAATATCACACATAGTTAGAGAGGCTAGATATTAAGGCTCTCTACGAATACGGTATAGTTATAAACAATACAGTAATACACACCGTATTATATTATATTTGTGGTGAATATAATATTATAGTACCGTCCACCATGGTTTATGGTCAAATGGTTCTGTGTTCTGTTTACTGTTTGTTATTAGGTGATACTATTTATACCATAGACCAAAATATATATTATAGCTAATGATCACGATTTGTATTATCACAGAACAATGGTATTATAAAGGGTCACTATATAGGACGGTATTATCTAATATTCTGAAAATATCTATTCTGCAGACCGACAGTTCTCAAGTTGGCCATATTGTAAGTTATCAATATGTTATCTTATGAAATATACACAACAAAAATGTTCAATTATACAATTTATATCTTTTAGTACGTCTTCTGCCAATAATTAATAATTGGATTTGAATACTTCGGACATCCATTCTCGACTTAAGAGTTAGGATATAAATCGTGGTTGAGTGGTTCACAATTTTGTAATAATGAAAGTTCTTATCTTGTAAAATATAAATTACATTTTTTAGTTATAGTTTTTAGAAACTGTCATCATTGATTATTTATTTTCTTTATCTATGTCTAGTTTTCATACTAAATGACTGACATTTTTAAAGGTAAGAAATATGGGCGTTCTTTTTGTACGCTCAACTTATTCAAATTTTTACGCATTTCATTTATTAGGTTATTACTTTGTAATCCATTCATATTTACTTTAACATTGTTTTTGTGCAAGTATAATATGAGAGCATAGGTTGGTACCTAAATAATTTGTATATTTTTATAGGTTTTATGTTTAATAGTATTTTATTAATTGTATTTTGAACTTGGTATTTGTATCCGAGGAGCATACAGTGCAAATTAATAAAATCATTTTATATTTACTTCAGACTTCTAACATTCTAACTTGTCTTCAAAAAAAATTATTTATTTAAAATGACGTTTTGCCACCTGTTACTTTGTTGACCATTTCCCTGAATATTGTTTCTCAACCTTGGGTATTTTATAAAAATCTCTGAGCCCCCTACTATAATAATTCAGATTTGATATAGTTTGTTAATTAAGTTTTGTAAATTAATACATTAAAAAACTAGCTTACTTCCAAAAATTATAAAATGTAAAGTAAAGATAAATTTAAAATACAAAATGATAATTTTATAAATTATAACCAAACATGTAAAAACTGTATGAAATTTATAAAAATATGCTTATATTTTACATAATTTTGTGTCACACTGGTTGAAAAATCATTGTCGTAGGGACTAAAATAATGATGTATTTATTAATGTTATAATTTATAACTCTTAAAATTGACCAATTCTATTCAAACTTAGTTAACCAAATACATTAAAACTTCCGTTAACAGTCACCTCTATGTAACAGTAATTTTTTTTGGTCCCTTCAAGTGTTATGGGAAAAATAAATTATTACCTCTTTATAGCGGGCACTCTAAATAATGGTCAAATTATAAGATAAAATAATAGAAAATTTGTACGTGTTTATGGTTTGCCCAAATTATTTATGTTAGCTTTAGTGATAGCTATCTTATCGAACTTTTACAATTACATTATAGACAAGCCAGGTCTGTGTATTTTATTATGTTTCATTAGTTGTCAGTGTCAGTTGAAAATGTTTTGAATTGTGTGGTTATGATGACGTCCAAACCATGAATCCCGGAAAAAAAGAACAATTTTCAGTTTTTGAAATTTTTAAAAATGTTGAGAAAGTACGAAACTAAGTAGTTCAATGTTTTACTAAATTTAATAGATAGGTACACTACAAATGTTTAAATTGAAAAAAAAATACATTGTTTGTAATTTTGAAGTAGGTATAAAATAGTTTATTGTAATTTGTAATTTATGAAGTAATACATAACAGTATAAAATATAATCTATATCCCGTACATTTTAGTCTCCCTAAAAAGAATACTCCTTTACAACGGAAATATCAGTTGGTACTGAGCGATACCATTATAAGGAGGTTTTACTGTATATATGTTATATTACTCTATAGGGTGATTCATTAAGCTTAAAACACTGTTATCTCAAAAAGTATTAATGTTTTTGAAATTAATTTTTCAAATAGTTCAAGTTGTTAAAAAACAACGTTTTAATTTAAAAATAATTTTTTTAAATATTTTTATCCTTAAAGTATTTTGATAGTAGTTTATGAGTTATAAGTATTTAAAGTTTAGACAAGCGGAGTAGTGGACAAACATTTTGCGAGTTAACCCCATACAACTCCACTCAGTCCATCTAAACTTTAACTACTTATAACTCAACTTATAAATCTATTAAATTTAGAAAACACTGAACTACTTAGTTTTGTACTTTCTTAAATTTTTAAAAATTGTAAATTGTTCTTTTTTTCCGTTATCTTTTTTTCTGTTGTTCTTTTTTCCCGTGTTATTTTTTTCCTTGGTCTTTTTTACCGATTACCCCAAACAATAACACCTAACTGTAGTAGAAAAAAATGATGCTGTTAGAGTTTTATGAAAAAGAAAATGTGAGCGGCACGCTCTTGCAGATAAATTTGGAATAGGGAGAACTCAATCCACCGATTTGATAAAGAATAAAGATACGGTTTTAAAACTATGGAAATCCAACGGTAATGATAAAATGAAAACTATAAAACATCGTAAAACTAAATAAATAACAAATAATATCAATGATGATATGTACGAATGGTTTTGCAAATTATTGTGTATGTATTTGGTTTTTTTTTTATGCACTAATAGCGGTCATCTGGAAATATTGCACTTCTAATAACGGTTACCTCTGTAGGACGGCCACCTCTTAATAGCAGTCATTATTTCCGGTCACTTCGGTGACTATTATATGGAAGTTTTACTGTACCTATAAATGACTTCATAAGTTTTTTAAAAACTAATGTGGAGTGCCTGTTTCCTGTTAGATTCTAAATTGTATCACATGGAGATTTTGTTTGAGCAACCCTTTTTCATTGCCCACAAGAGTGTCAGATTTTATTATGTTATTTTTATTTTTAGATTTGAGCGATATTTGGGATAGGCTATTTAGTCACCGTCCATTTTTGCAAGGAGAAATTAAGTATTTTTTATCAGAATTTGATGTAAGACTAATTAATGTGTAGATCATATATTGATATGAATAAATAATTTTTAATTAAAATTAATTCCAGAAAAAGTCATATAGAGCTGACGAAGAAAATCTAAAAAAAATCAGTGAACTCGTTAGTGATTTAAAAGAAAAGAAAATTGAAAGATTTTTGCAATCAAGTGGTGAAAATTTATTTTTATTGAATTCTGCCATTAGTGAAGCTTTGAATTTGAGTCAAGCAATTTTGGATCAAGAAAATAACATAATTTCAGTAAGTTAGCTTGACAATAATTGTATGCATAGAAACATACTCAATATGTTTGGTATGAATATTTTTAGGAAGAAGACTTAAAAACTAAAGAAGAATTTCATGAGAGACGTCAAAGAGAATTGGAAACATTTAAGTCTGATTTGAAAACTAGATATGAAAGTATAGATAAAGATATTGAAGATAAGGTAGAAGCAATTAAAATACATTTTGAAGAAGACATAAATAAACTTATTGCTGACAATCAGTAAAAAAATATGGATCAAAATATAAAAATAAAAACTGATCCCCAGTTTTTGGATCTGTTTAAGAAAATTCAAAAGTCCAAAGTTGACATTCCTGCACATGTCAGTGAATGTTTTTCTGTTAAAATGTTAGACATAGAAGCATTCAAATGGTTTAGTGAAAATTTGAAAAAAATTGATGGTCCCCCTCTACACACATTAATCACTGGAGACAGTATAGTTTTACCTAGCCCACCAATTGTCGAGTCGAGTCCAGAGTACAAAGAAAAAATGAGGAAATTGGAGCAACGTCTAAAGAATAAAGAATATGATGCTATGACAAAAAATGTAGATTTTCGGAGAGTTAGACTACCCGAAGATACAATTTCTTATCAAAGTGAGACTATATTTAATATTTAATATGTAATGAATTTAGATCTTCCCCTTTGTGTTCCTTCTGAAAATTATTGAACTTGCAATACTTCCAAAACCTATGAAAAACTTGATTTCTCCCCAGTAGATTACACATTGAATGAATACCCAAATATTTAATTAACTGTCACCTATAAAAAGAGTGATAGTAATTATATTGAAGTCCAGATAAAAAACAGGACTAAGGGAAAAAATGCTGTTATTTTATAGTCCATGGTTTATACAATTATACTTTATTTAAATATAAGTATAAATGCGAGAAATTGCATTTCACATTCTTAGACAGCTTTTTGAAATATAATTTCATTTTATGTTTTGTCCCTAAACTTTGATAGATTCTAGTGTATCGATCATTAGTTATCTATTTGAATTCCTATTTTTATTACACTGTGAAGTTATGACAGTCATAAGTGGGTTAATCTGCCAGCACGTTATTTTGAATTATGATATTAATTTAATCTGAGTTAGGTAAATAATATCATATTATTTTTAATACGAAAATTAAATTAAATTTGTAGTAAGTAACACATATCGACTGTCAAATTGCCTTCGTATTCCGCTAGATTTTGCTGATTCTTGACCTATAATATTGTAACAAAGTTATCTAATACATTAAAAATGTTAAAACAATATTGTTTGAGTATAGTTAGATTATCTTTAGTAGCTTATCAGTTATTTAGATTATTTAAAATAATAATCATTCTACAAAATGTTAACTAAATAAGTTTCCTTAATTTTCCTATTATGATAAAATAAAATAGGTTGCATAAAAGAGAATGATCAACATCATGTATTGTGCAATCTGTATTTTTGAAACACTGACCTAAAGGACTAATATATGATGAAAAATTAATCATTTGTATGTTTCAGTTAAACAAATCAATAGACAGTTGATAGCAGTCCTTCAATTTGTGATTTCAACAGCTGCTGGTTTTTTATTCGGATTTTTGGGTATTGAGTTAATGCTAAGTACAACCTTTGATTTAGGTTTTAAGTTATTGTTGGGAATCATATGTGCTCTAATTATAGCATTAGCTGAAATTTACTTTTTAGCCAAAAAATTATCTGAAGATTTTGAGCCATTAGATACAACTGGTGGCAAAGTGCATCAAGATTAATTGTAGTTAATTTATCTAACTATTTCTCATTTTCCACAAATTATTAAAATTCTAAAAACTGTTTAAAACTATGGAGTAAGAAGTGTTTATTTTATTGTCTATTAATTTATATATGCAAAATTGATAAAACTTTACTTTATTTTATAAAAATATTAATTGGTTTTAATTGTTAAATTATTTAAATACTGCTTTAAATGTTTTTTTTTTTTTATGGATGTAGACATGTAGCATTGCATTATAGTTATAAAGTTTGCAGATTTGATCAATGAAAGTTTTACATATTGAATATAATATTTATAAATGTTTAAATGTTTTAACTTTTGTATTATAATGGCACAAATGTGTTATTGATGGACTGTCTGACTGATTTCAATTGTTATTATATAATACATTAATACCTATTTACGATTTTATTATTTTGTTTTCAATGAATGTTCATTATGAACAGTGGCATCATTTGAGTTTTATTATAGGGATTTCAAGGGTGAAAGTTATTACCTACTTGACATTTTTTAATATTAAGCGTAGGTAATACAATGTTTTTTGTGAAGCTGACTTTGAAAATAAAATATCGAAAATCGACTCATACATGAGATACTTCTATTCAACTTTGATTACCATTAATTAATTTTTTTAAACCTTTTTATTATATTTGAATGTACTCGTAGGTATGTCAAATGATTTATAAAATATTTTGTATAGGGACGAAACATAACGAATCATTTATGCGAATGTATAGACAATTTGACTTATAAGTTTTTTGTAGATTTGCAGTATTACTGGTGCTTAATAGGTAATAAAAATTTGATTTTAATATTTTTTTTTTTGTAATAATCAATTAATAGGTTTATTTTAAATTTTTAAAAATTGTTCTTTTTTCCTTTGGTATTTTTACCGATTACAGTTTTTTGCACCAATTAAAAAGCGTGTTTAAATCAGTTTGCAATGATCCATCCTTATAACAATTTACAACACGGTAAAGTTTAATATCATCAGCAAAGCAAACATAACCTCAAAACTGTTTTGAAAAGTTATGTATTTAGTATATACTATAGGTATGTATTAGGAATAAAATTGTGGTATAGGTGGGAACCTTGAGGTACACCTAAAGAAACTAATATCGGTTTTGACCGAAATTCTTTATAAAATAATTTGAGTACTCTGTGATATACTGATATGATATTTAACGCTCAAATAGGTACTCAATTCATCATAGAATTGGACACATACGCCAACATAGTTTAATTTATGTAAAAGAATAGTGTGATCTTTATCGAAAGCTATAGCAAAATCAGTATAAATAATGTACATATTGCATAAATCAGCTGAAAAAGCATCAATTAGGTATGGAATATTGTAGTATGTTAGTAAATTGGTAGTATATTTAGATTTTAGAGGATCTAAAACCGGGTTGATCGTCAAGTCTAGTTGCATTATTATAGTTATCTTATCCGACACATAGATTCGAATATTTTAGTAAAGAGATAGGCCTGTAATTAGAAATAATAATTAAGTCTTATGATGACGCTCCTATATCCTATATCAGATGTCTATAGGTAAGTACATCTATAAAAAAGCGGGTAAGTGTGTGTCGCTCTGCTAGTCTGCTGTACAGACTGTACAGTAGCCAGTAGGTAAGTAGGTTAGTGCCGTTAGTGGCGGCTACTACGTATTTAAAAAGGTGCTCAAGCACCCTTTTCATAATTGGGGTGGGAGTGTGGAAGCCGTCGGGTCTCGGATATTCAGACCCCAGTATCACAATGACAAATTTCAATCTGGATCGGGGGCCGATCTATGCTTCTTGGATGTTGTCTGCTATTTCGAGGATGACTCTGATGTCCCTGTAAACGGCAGTGGCGAATGATGTGTTTGACCGTGAGTAGGTATATATTATGGTGGACTGGGTATCACTTTTGGGCAGTAGGTAATGAAAATGCAACGTTTATATTAATATTCATCATTCATGATCCACGAAGGAGATAGTGTCTTCTTATTGTCTGATGGCCCTAGAAAACCAAAACTATAGTTTGAAGTTTAGGTTAATAGCGCGGTTGCTCTAAGCCCGTCTTCCTGTTAAAAGCATGGAATTTGTTTACATATTAGACATAAAGACGGCGTATATGAAATATTGAGTAGGTATGCTGGAAATTGCACTGGATCTAAATAATGCTCCGGAAGGTAGCCTTAGGCCAGAATTGTGTAGGTACTGTTTCAATAATTTTTTCTATGATGTCAACTTCATCTTTAGAATTGGGAACATCATTGCTTGGCTTGTTGAAGTTTAGATGATAAGTGCGGCAACCTGCAAGTTAATATTTTCTCCAACGTCACACCAAGATATACTTGCTGGTCGGCTTCTAATAAGGGATTGATATATTGTTAAAATTTATCGAGGGTGGAATACGGTTACGACGTAGAATGAACAAAACGCTTACACTTTTGGAGGGATTTATTGATATTTTCTAATAATTGCACCAAGGTAATACATCACTAAATTAACTAAAGGTAAATTAACTGTAACTGCTTCTATGTGACAAGATTTAATGTAGATTGTAAAAATAACACTAAAAACAACAAATATTTAGTCATAACTAGAATAATAAAATTAGTATAATATTAATACTGAAGTATTATTTTTAATTTAATTTTAGTTTTAATTATTATATTAATCTAGGTTTAAACTTTTTTGAATGCATTGAATACGAAAAATGTGAAGGACATAAACAAATATGATTATATCAATTACCTATGTATATTGTTTATAAACATATTTTAACGTTTAAGTATAATTCTAGACGCTGGTAGGAATTTAACTTTTACTTTAAAAAACAAATAAACTACGATGCACTCTAATACTCTTTAATATACCCACGCATATACAATTGATATTATAAGGTAACCGGCCAATTCGGCGAAATCCATTTCGGCGAAAGACATCTCGGCGAATGGATATACCGGCGAACGGTTAGGTATATCGGCGAATGGACGTATCGGCGAATGGATATATCGGCGAATGGATATATTTTCGAAACCACAAAACCTAACCGGAAATTTAAAAATTAAAATTCCATATTATATAATTTAATAATTTAGTCAATAATAACTTAAATAAAATAGATGTACTAGGACCATATATAAGTATATAATAATAATTAATAAATAATAAAAATAATACTTTTACTTTTTTACTAAAAGAGACGTTCTAGGACTATATATACTTATAATAATTACTTTGTAAAAATGTATAAGTCCACAGTATTAATTCAATAATTTAGTCAATAAAAATAATATAAATATTTAAACTAAAAATTTAAAAGTCAATATTGTATGTCAAACTTTTTAAATATGGTATTATGTCTTGGTTTGAATAATTTTCCACCTTCGTTTTTATATTTTCTGTGGTTCTTTTCCATTTTAATTTCTGCTTTTCTTCTTTGCCAGCCTCAATGTGTACCACTTTTAATTTAGCTAGCCCGACCTCCCTTTGTAGACCTTCAAACATTTTTTTTTTTTTTTTTTATTAAAATAGAAAATGTACAAAATTGTATAGCAAAATATGTACAATAAGCAAATAGGAAAAGTGATGGAGAAGAGTTTTTTTTTATAGGAATTTATTGACGTATGAAATTAGAAACAAACTTTGTGCTACGTATATTTAAATATTTGTGTTTAATGTAATTTTGCGATATACCCGTTCGTTGATGCATCCATTCGCCAATATACCCATTCGCCGAAAAAGTTTCGCCGTAATCTCTTTCGCCGAAATTACTTTCGCTGAGATATCCTACAACCATATTATAATAGTAAGTTGGTTATAGTAAATAAACATAAGTGTAATACCGTGATGGCTAAAAAGGAGAATAATATATTCAATAAAATAGCAAACTCACTTCCAGCAAACAAATTTTGATTATATAAGTGATTCTCTCAGCGTCCTAACAGCCCTAAAAAACCCGTGGCCAAAAAACGAAATCACCCAATCAACTCAATCGGAACTAATAAACACCTAAAAAAATATTGACTTCATGTGAGTACCTACCTTCCCACGTAGGCATAAAAGGAAACGAAATGGCCGACGAAGCAGCCTCCTTAGCTAGTCAAAACGTACACGACATCACCATTGATAAAATATCTTCCAACGACATTTTTACATCATTAGACACAAAACCCTCAAGTCATAACACATCAATGAGAATGAAATTAATAATAATACATTAATGATTTAAAAATATTTCATAATAATACATAATATAAATGAAAATAATTGGTGACGATTATAGCTAGTATTTTAAATGTTGTAATTAGGGCTCGGAAGTTGTAGAGTTGTATATTATTCTATATAATATGCTCTCGATTTTTTTGATCCTAAGCCCGGCATCTATGGCCATTAGCTGTTTTTGGTTTTGTAGGTTTTTATGTCGGCAGGGGAGAAACACGTGTGTGTTGGGTTTGGCAGAATTTTTGATTGGGCACCCGTAGTATGCCCGGGTGAGGGATGGCGGCACTTGTTCTCCGGACATTGTGACTTGCCCGAAGAAAAATGCCGCCCATGACCGAGGTATCGAGCCAGCGTCAGATGCGTCGCAGACGACTCCTTAGACCGCTCGGCCACTCCGTCCCCTCCTCTCGATTTGTAGCACTAATATAGAAAAATCAAAGCTATGCAATGGTCAGTTTAAAAATCGAAAATTTAAAATGCATGTTTTGCATATTTCATTAATATATTTTCGAAAAAATTTAATTGATCTTTTTTTTTCTCAAGCTGTGATACTGTGTATTTTAATAATAATATTGAATATATAACTCCATATTAATGTTGGAAGGTCGTAGGTATTTATTGTTATCAGCTCAATCGACTATAATACCTATTCATTTAACGACAGCCCACAATTACAATTGTCAATGGTACATGATCTAAGACGACAACGGTGCGATGCACATTTAATCTCTATTGCGCCTATATTCCTATGTACCTACTATCTTTTAAAATTTTTTTTTTCAGTTCAATAAAATTTCAAAATGCCATCCAGTTTTTCGCCATATTTTAAATACTTATTATAAATTTATTTTTCCAAATTTTACATTTTTTTTTTTAGTAAATCAGAAAATGGCTTTTTGGAGTTTTAAATTTTTATGAATTTATCAAACTATTTAGCATTTTTGGCAAGTAAATTACTTTTTGGTGAAAGTGTGGATAAAATTGATACTTTATTTGTATTTGTGGATTAGGCCTTAACGATGATACCACAATAAAAAAAATGCGCCACGTGTAATACCTCATGCATTTAAACGGACCTCATTATTCCAATGTTGTAGTTATTGAGCAAAAGGTGGTGTGGAAATTTGCACACAACTACCTGTTGAATAAAAAAATTACGATGTATACCTACACTAAGTGACATACAGTCTTTGCTCAGAATCGTTTTTTGTACACAATTTATATAATTGTATATGTATATAATTCAATTCAATTTTAATACATCCATGATCCATTACAGTATCCCACACGACACCTAATGTACAGCAGAACAATACCCACTTGCCCACCTTTTAAGTTTTAAAATCATAAATTATTTTACAAAGTTTAACAAAGTTTACCATGGGTCATAGGCCCCTCGTCTACCCCACACACACTAAACCAAAATAATAAATGAATACCAATAGGTAAATATATTAAATCTCAGCCATCAGACCGACACAATAATTTCAAATTTGTGAATTTGGCCATGTATTTTGTATTTTTGTGTTAAGCTTATCTTAACACTGCACAATGTATACAAAGAAAATTTTTTTTTTACATAATGTTATGTAGGTGAATCTAATAATTATAATAACTTAAATTAAAATACATTATTCATAAATATATAATTTCATATTTTATTTCAACAGACTATTTAGAAACTTATATCTAAATAAATCATTAAACTAATAGAATAATGAAAACTAAATTAGTTTATCAACAACTTTTTAAACAACACAATATTATCTTTTTTTAAGTTTGTTGGATTAACGATTCTGTTTTCATCTTTCCACTTCGGCATCATTTGATTCCAATCTCTATTATTTATGTTTAATTTATTTAATAATTGATCAGCTAGTACAGGTATAATTGGCTGTAAAGCTAACCCAGCAATTCTTAAAGTCTCCATAGTTATATGTAGTATACATTCCAATTTATTGACATCTTGTTTAGCTAATTCCCATGGTTTATTATACTCAAAAAATCGATTACAACACTGTAATGTGGCTATTATTTCATCTATACCTTTGTAAAAATTTAATTCTTCATAATGACTTCCAACTATATCTGCCAGAACCTCTAATTTTTTATTTAGTTCAATGAAATATGAATCAGCCAATAACCTTTCAATCTGTAACAAATCTAACTTTGGGTAACTGAGATTTGGGTTGATGGCTTTTCCACAGCAACGGTTCAGTAGGTTACCCAATGTGTCTGCTAATTCAGCGTTTAATATTCTTTTAATTTTCAGATCACTGTAGTTACCATCACTGTGGGCTGTACCTTCTCTAAGTAAAAAATATCTTAAACCAGATTCAGTATACTGGCAACCAGCATTTATTGGATCTACTACATTTCCTTTGGTTTTAGACATTTTTTCATCGTTAACTTTCCAATGAGAATGTACAAAAATTTGTTTTGGGAGTTCTAAACCTGCAGCTATTAAGAATATAGGCCATAATATTCCATGGAATTTCAAAATATCTTTACCGCATACTTGGACATTAGGAGGCCAAATTTTGTTGTCTGGATATCCGGAAACAGTTAAATAATTAACAAGAGCATCTAGCCATACATATACAGTCTGTGTATCATCTCTTGGTACTGGAATACCCCAACTGACCCGACTTTTTGGTCTTGACAATGATATATCATATAAATCATTTACCTCTCTATTCAGTATTTCATGGAACACCTTCGGTTTAATTCTGTCTGGTTTACTCAACCAACATTGAAGATCATGTTTGAAAGGACGTAGGTCAAATTTATAATTGTCTTCTTCAGCCCACTCAACTTGTCTTCCTGATTCTTTACTAACACGTACATTATTAACTAATTCAATTTGATCTTGTGACAAAAAAGTTTCATCAGCTGTACAATACCAACCAGAATACTTTCCTTTTCTAATATGTGGTTGTAATTTACTCCAAAAATAATGTACACATTTTTTATGGTTTTCCGCTGTTGTTCGTATGAAAGATGTATGACTAATATCAAATTTATCAAATGTACTTTGATAACTACTTGAAATTTTTGTACAATAGTTTTCCACAGATATTTTACAATTTTCAGCGGCTTTTTGTACCTTTAATCCATGTTCATCAGTACCAGTACTAAAAATAATATTTAAACTTGGGTTAAGTAATTTTTGAAATCTTGCAGAAGCATCAGCAATTAAAGCACTGTATAGATGCCCAATGTGTGGACCTAAAATAAAAAGTACATTTATATATTAATACATATATATTTTAAAATTGTATAGAAATAAATAATAGTTGTTATTCAGCATACTGGTAAAGCTATAGCAGTTTTATTGAAAAAAAAAAAATGAAAATAATTGTTCATTATTAAATAATTTGTTGAATACATATTTTTTTCAGTACCTATTAGATTATAATATTTGTTTATTTTTAGATTCTGAGTGATTTGTTTTTAAAGTGTTATACAATTGTAAGAATATGCATTTTGTAGATATTTATGGTAATATACTAATTTTTTATAAATATAAAAACAGAATACATAGGTAAATTACGTTTTGGAGCAGCTTTTTTTTTTTTAAATTCAAAAATGAATGAAAATATTACTGCTTAGGAACCAATACGGCAAAGCCAACTACGAATGATGTAAATGTGAACATTTCCATTTCTTGAAAATGCGTCATATCTTCACAGAAAAACAAAAAATTGTATATGTTTGTTGTTGTTTTGTACTTTTGTCTACCCTCCTTTTTTGAAGAAAATTTTCATAGACTTTCCACATAAAAAAATATTGTGGTTTAGTGTTCCGTGATCTCAAAATGTTTAAGAAACATTGTGTTGGAGAATAAGGACCTAAGGGCTAAGCCTGTATGCAGTTCAAACTTTAATGACAACATTAAAAATAAGAGTTCATTTAATGGGTCTAACTCATCAGAAAATGTTGGTACAGTGGCGTAGCCAGGGGGGGGCTGAGGGGGCTGCAGCCCCCCCCCCGAAAAGTTAAGAAAATTTAAAAATTTTATATAATTTATTGTATATTACTAAACCACCGCTGTGTAAAAAATTGATCAGCCCCCCCCCGAAAAAAAATCCTGGCTACGCCACTGTGTTGGTATGTGACTATATGAGTAAATACATGAGTGTTCAGTATCCAATTCAATGTATTTTAGTAATGTAACACTTAGGCTAGTATCTTATCATCTCTTATTCATCTGACAAGCCAAATACCTTTTGCTAATTACAATTAAATAATAATAATATTTATTAATAATTAATACTCATACAATAAACAAAATATATAGAACTATTATAAACCATGTATGAAATATAAATCCTTACTTGCATTTACGTAAAATATTGGTGTTGTAATAAAATATGAAGTCTTTTTAGTTACATCTTTGAAACTTGTACTTATTCGTGACATAATAATAATCTTCGTAATAGTATTTAAGTATAGTAATTCTATATTTTGTATAAAACCTCTTTAATATATTCTTCTTAATTTAAACCTTTATAATGTTATATTGTATTCGATATAAATACAATAAAATACTTATGTTCTTGGTCAAAAAAATGAAAATTCAGAACCAGGAACTACAGAAATACTTCAAGTCTTCCACACTCCCATAATACGTATGTTTCAACAATTCAATTTTCAATTTCCCAAATGGCCAAATCCCAATTCCAAAATCCTGATTCTTTAATAAAATTATTATCACTATCATCACAGTTTTATCACAGAATAGATAATAATATTGTTTTATCCACGAATATGGCCCCAAAGACCTACTATATAGCACAGAATTCCGCGACTAGTGCCGACTGTTATCACATTTAAGCATAAAATAAATATTAAACGCTGATAAAAATGATAACAAATTACTACAGAATGTGACATGTGTAGATAGTATCTAAATAGTCACGTTTATAATAAAGTAATATTACTTATTAGTAAAGTAAGGACTTATTAATACTTCAAATATTTAAATAAATCAGTTAAATTTTGATGGTTATAGTGAGAAGATGGACTATAAAGAAGAGCAACAGAACGAAATCGATGCATTGGACTCCATATACTGTGGTGAAATGATAAGTAAGCATATTATGTTAATGAAAGCGTACATTTATTTTAGAACTAACAGTTTTTAAATTATGGTTAATAGTTTAATACCTATATTTTTATTTAAGTTTCAGGTTCAGATCCTTATTACCAATTCGAAATACCAGTTAAATCAGACGAGTTTGATAGTGTTCAGCATGATATTGGCCTGTCATGTTGTTTAAAATTTGAGTATGTTGAAAAATATCCTGATGATCCACCCATTGTAGAAATTGAAGATGTTGTTGGTTTTGAAGAACAAGAAGACGAGCTAAAAGAGTATTTAATACAACAAGTAATAAATATAATATAATAACATAAATAAATTATTAATTTATAAATTATTTTTAAGGCTCAGGATAATGTTGGGATGGTGATGATATTTACTCTGGTATCGGCAGCACAAGAGTGGATGAATAACTATTCAGATAGTGAAAAGCAAAGAAAAATAGATGATGATGATAAAAGACGTGAAAAAGAAATGGAAGCCGAATTAGTTAGTATTGATTGTATTATTTAATATTTTGTAACTATATACTCTAAAATTAGTTCTATAAACGTTAAAATGCTTTCATTTACCTTTAGAAACGTTTTGAAGGCACCAAAGTTACAGTTGAATCATTTTTACGGTGGAAGTTCAATTTTGAAGAAGACATGGGAGTTTTAAAGAAACGAAATGAAGAAGAAAAAAATAAGAAACTTACTGGACGTGAATTATTTATGACTGATAAATCACTTAATGAATCAGACTTAAAATTCTTAGAAGAAGGTTGGTTTATCTTTAAAATTAATTAAAACAAATTATTCTGGTAGACTTGAGGTCCACACTAAAAATATTTTTGTAATATTAAATTCTTATGTTATATCATTTAAAAAGTAAACATAAGATTAATTCCCATATATAACCGACTGTACTTGATAAAGTTTAATAAAGCTTAAGTTTATTAAAACTGTAGGGGTAATGGGAACAAACAGAACAATGTATTTGTTTATCCACTATAGGAAATTTATATTATGTGATTAGGCATAAACAAAAATAAGTACACAACTAGCGAATCGGTTTTTGGCACTTCTTGTCAAATGTCTTATTCAATTTTATAACTACTCAAAAGTATCCCAATAATAAATTGATTGATATTATGCATATTACCTAAAATTGAAATAACTTATACACTTTATTTTTTAGGAGATTCGGTGAAAGTTGATGAATCATTATTTGAAGAAATAGATGATCTGGATATTGGTGATGCTGCAAGTTCTGATGATAGTTGAATATTGTTTAAGAATATTTGTGTAAAACTCAAATTGTAAATATAAAATACTTAAAAAGAAAAATATTATTAAGTATTATAAGGTATATTATTATGATATTTAATATTGTCAAATTAATTCATTATTTGCATGTTGAAAATTCTAAATCGAAATATATATTAATTGTCTTATGAATGTAATCCTTTGAATCATATATCAATTAATTAATAAATATGTTTTATTTTTATAACATGAAATAAATAAAATAACTTGTCAGCCCAGAAGCAATAACCTAACTTCCTGATAAGTTAAATATACTTATAAAAATATGATATTTTTTAATCGGTTCTACCTTACATTTTTATAAGAATAATAAGCTACTAACATAATAATATTATAATATATTATATTGTTGCTTTTAAAAAAATTCTACATCTGAAAAAGATTTTCATAGAGATCACACATCTTGGTGTGATTGGAGGGATTATTGGCTCTGACTATAAAGCATACAACATAGGAATTTGAAATTTATTTAGTAGACGGTTTGTCAGTCTGGAATTTTTATGTTGTTATATTTATTATAGCATGTAAGTTGAATTAATATTATAATTAGAGATGTAAAATGTATGTAAATTTTTTTTTTTAGTTATTTACCGAGAAAAATTGACATACACTTGGTAAATGTTGGTAACATTTATATTTTTATTTGCGGATAGTAGGGTGGTCTTTATTTTTAAATTTTGTGACTGGGGTTCTATTTCTAATATGTGTAAAAAATACTAAAATTATGTATAGTCGTATGGAACATTTAAAAATAATCAGTGAAGTTTAACCGGTGCTCCAAAGCCTTCAAAAGTTATATTATATTACCTACTAATATTTTAAGGATAAAACAAATTTTAATTTAATAGACAATTTATAATTGTTTCTAAATTTTTAATTAATTTCAGTAAATATTTTATTTTGTATGGGTGTATTATAATTATTCCGTCGGTGCTTTTGTTGGAATTTAAATGTATCTATATCTATTTATTTATTTATTTATTTGTTTATTTAACGCCAATCGGCAATACAAGAGATTTAAAATACAAGTTATATACAAACAAAACATAGTAATAATAGTAATAATAGTGATAAAGTAATCTTATAGAAAAAACCAAGGTGAAACATAGTAATTTATACTGCAATCAACTAAATATTTAGTACAAATAAAAACATTGCATTATAATACAGCTAAAAACTAAATAACTTAAGTTAATATATAAATTTAAAATATCATGATCTTTAAGTTATTGAGTAGGCGAAGCATTCTATGTAAAGGATGGTTATGAGAGTAGTTGAAACGGTGAGAAGGGACAAGGTAAAGAGAGTGATTTCTAGTGTAATGTACAGGAACGCGGAAAGAGATAGAGGAGAGAAGGTCAGGGGCATCAACTTAGATGAGAAGTGATAAAGGAAAGGTCAGCCTCTACACTGCGAGAAGAAAGAAGAGGGATATTCAAAGAAGATCTAATGGATGAATAGTTATGGGGTGGGTGAACAATCTTGAGAAGAAAAGCAGCGTATGAGAGGAATCGGTTTTGAACTTGCTCCAAACGTAATTGGTCTTTAGCCAAATATGGATGCCATACAACAATTCCATATTCCAAAATAGAGCTGACAAGAGAGAAATAGAGGGAACGAAGACAAGTGGAGGACGTGAAAAGGCTAGTGTTGCGCTTTATGAAACCCAGGACTTTTAAGGCTCTACAAACTGTTATATTAATATGCTGTTCGAAAGAAAGAGATGGAGCTAGGTATAGGTATTTGACAGAAGAAACACGTTCGAGAGGGGAGCCATTGAGGGAATAAAGGAAGATAATAGGTATACACTTTCTATGGAATGTCATACTATCGCACTTGTTGAGATTGAGCGTAATATTGAAGCCTATACGCTTTTGATAAAATCAAATTTATATTAATTGATCGGATCAGATATTCTTATGGTGTATTCGTGTTATATATAGTATACTATACTATCAGTGGTTGTGGACGTTCTACGTTTTATAATATAAACTATTCCATTATATTAATATGTTATGA
>WHPZ01584396.1:0-13960 GCA_016617965.1 Macrosiphum rosae | reverse complement strand
TTAATCCTAGATATCTAGTGCACGACACTCTGAAAATACTTTGACAATTTAACTCACCACAAGGTTCATTTCCACAATTGTGTATTTTTAAATGATCGAAATTATTAAAATGCTTTTACTATTACACCCATTATTATACCCATATCTCTAATAAAAATTATTATTTATAAATAAGTTTTTTCACTTACTTAATTAGTATTTTAGATAATTTTTAAGGTCATTTTTTGAAGTTTTTAGGGCTTTTTTGCATTTTTTTTTAGGGCATTTTTGTGTGTTATTTAGGTCATCAACATCCTACTCTACTTATCTGTACAACTATGGTCATAGTATTATTATATTATCGGTTGACGAAATAACTTTGAACACATGATAATGACATTTTATCTTTATCTTTGGCAGGATGAGTGACTGCCTATGAATGTGAGCGCGTTGACATTGTCTCCTTGTTTATAATTTGTTATTGAAGTGTATTGATTATTGAGTATTATACCTATACTATTATTACTATTATAATAGGAATCATTTATCACAAAATATTTGTTTTTTCAATTTGTTACATACCTACGCTTCTTACAAATGGCGCCGCACTGTAGTTTAGAAAAAATTAATTTTTTAATGTGATTTTGTCAAGAAGGGAAGCATTCAAACATTTCTCCAGCCTCCGAAGTTTCGTAAATTTGAGCATAAGCCACCTGTGATCTGTACAGGGCCGGATTTAGGGGGGCCCTGCGTACAATTGCCCCGGTATTTTAGGGGCGCCAAAATGTTATGGTCAAAAATTTGTTTACTTGTGAATTATTAAAATTTTATAATTTTAATTATTTTTATAATAGTATTTTATAATATAATTTAGTATAATAGTATTATATAGTATTATGCTGCTTAAAATTGTTTTAATTAATATTAATTTGCATAGTTTTATATAGTTTTATTTTATTTATTCATGAAGTACCTACAACCTAATTAAATATATTAAAAAAAAAACAACTTATATGATGAATTATAAGCAAGGTTTATGAGTGACATAAATTCAAATGTATCTTTGCGGAGAGAGGATCAAGCAATTACCAAACAATATTTTTAAGAAAAGCACACATACAAATATTCTCTTCTGTGCTCAAAATTTAAAAGGTTAATGAGGATTTATTTCCCATATTTTCCGTGGGAAGGCCCCTTAGGGTGGAGCAATTTTTTTTTCACCGGGTCTTAGGGGTGCCAATTTTCTTTTTGCACCAGGGCGAAAAATGTCTAAATGCGGCACTGGATCTGAAAATACATATAGCTTCAGAAATATACATATTTCTTTAATCTCTACCACGGTCTTGTGTTATACAGGTTTTTTATCTTATTATTATTGGTGTTATGTATATTACTTCAATGTACTCGATGTATAGGATTACTGCAGCGTCGCGTAAGTTTCCACACCACCTATATGCTTGTTAAACGACCTTATATCACATCGTCCATACTCGCAGGACCGGCTCAAGCAAAAACAGTGGACTAGGCAAAATCAAATTTTGCAGTCCCTAGATCCTATAACAATATAATATTATCAGTATTTTGAAAATGCCGCCCTCTTACTAAAGTGCTGAGTAAGTGCCGCCCTAGGCGTGGGCCTATGTCTCCTACCCCTTGAGCCGGGCCTACCCCATAGGTATTGTTTAAAAGCATGGGGTATTACACGTGGCGAGTTTTTTTTTATTGTGGTGTCCCCTGTAGGCCTAATCCACATCGCAAGCGAGAACACGCGAACGCCGGTCGACTACAATAATATTGTAATTTACATAGATCGGTACAGCGGAAACTGCACTTCTCTTGTAGGTGTAACATTTTTCGTTACTTATACATCAATAAAACGTATTTTAATATAAATAAATAATTAAATATCGAATTTAACGTTGAATAGGTTTTAATTTTGTAGCAACTCGTAGCACGGGATTTTCGGCTTCCTATAGTGTTGAATTTTAGTATGTTTTAGTATGTTTCAGCCTCTGGGCTACTAGCTAGGCTGCTAGAGCCAATGGATGTATATTTGTCACATAGCATTATAAGTCCAAGAGGAGTAAAGATACAGTAGGTAGTTTTAATTTATTAATATGATATTACCCCGATCCTAATTTAAAATTCAACACTGTCCTAATATTTATACCTAACTATAACTATATTATTATTATATTTATCATATTTTTATTAGGTATATTATATATTATAATTTATTTATTACTATTATTTCTAAGTCTCATACCACTATACCAGCCACCGCTCACTATTCCTATTTCCTATTGGACCTCTTTATTCAACTTGTTTTAAATGCCGTGAAACTCATAAGCATTTTTTTACGGTCCTGGAACAAAGTGTTTATTTTGTGTGTGTGACGCCGGCTGGTGATAGTGTGTGGTGTGTTTGGTATGGAGATGAAATGGTGAGGGATGACAATATTAAATAAATAAATAAATTTAACAAAATACTTAGCACATAAAATTATCTTACTTGGTCTAGGCATCTATAGTTTAGCTTACTTATGCTCCGATCATGACTTATATCAAAATAATTCATTATCGTCACTTGGACTTAATAACTTTTCTATAAACCTTGACGGGTGTTGAAACATTGTAGGCGCATAAAAATATTTCAGTCTTCAGATCTGTGGTCTGAGAGATATAATCCTTCGTTAATAATTGCATTCATTGTTGATGTGCGTGCGTCTATGAATCTAAAAAGATTAATTGTTTTATGTTGAAAATAAAAAGAACTTATATGTACTTTACGAACGTAAATAACCTCAAAAAAGTTAAAAAGAATACAGGTAAACTTTTAGAAAATAAAAATTACAACAGTAATCGGAAAATATAAATATTATTAATGAAAGTAAAAACTGATGTTTTATCATAGGCGCAAATAGGGGGGCTTTAGGGGCTAAGCCCCACCAAAAATGTCCATAGCCCCCCAAACACTTCCTACATTTTGTTTTAAGCTTATTTAATATTATCAAAGTAAGACTTTAGCCCCCCAAATCTCAAACGCTATTTGCGCCAACGTGTATTATAATATACAAATGTATTTTGAACAAAATTAAAACAAACATTAGGTAGGTAATGAGAAAATTATAACTAGGCAGCATATCTATTATTTATTATAATAATAAATATGAATAACTTACTTTTGTAAGTTTGTTTATATTGTGTTTGTGGCCCACACAAGATACAAAAAATTAATACCAAGTAGGTATAGGTCTCCCCTATTTAGGTCCATAGTACATGTAGTATTTAAAAAAAAAACAAAACTACTGAACAGGAAACTAACGATCTAAGTATTCCTGTTTAAAGATATTCTCACCTTATTCTCTAGTTTAAATCAATTAAACAGTACCCACTCGACCGGATAAAAATAATTGTAATGGCAATTGGCATTATTGATTAGGGTATATTTGAGAGGTGGACTACGTCGTTCGGAAATCTGAACTAGCAGTAATTTAAATAAATACAATTTACTGGCTAAAAAATTATGTAGTAGTCACAATTTAGTATTTACTGTAACTGTTTCACAAAAATACTAAAAATATAAGTATTAAATATAAGTACATTAATATAGATTTTAAATTATTGTTAATAGATATACAGTGTTAAGGGGAAATTATACAGGAAATCTTTATAATTTGTGCACCCCTAAAATATTGGTCTAGTTGTGCCTATGTATTTCATGAAAGAAATACGATTTGGTTTTATTTATTTTAAGAAAAAAAGTTTGAAAGTTGAATGCAAGGTTCCTTTCAAAATTCATTAATGTGTAAGTTCAAAAATATTAAAGATAAATAGGCACGATTACATTTTACATGCATGCATTTAAAGTTCACTTTTTGACAAAAATCATCAACATTTCGAGATTGTTCAAACTATTTTTCAGTTAGAAATTCATCAAAGTTTTTACTTTTATAGCTAACATTAAAAATGGCAAACGGTTTTGCGCACTTCCAACCCTGGTGGTCACCCATCCGGAAACTAGTGGCAGTGGCCATTGTTTACTCTCAATCACATTGTGTGATTGATTTCTGCCACCGCGCCGCTCCGAGCCAATTTTAACTATTAAATTTGATTATTTATACAATAATAGTATGCTACGCTGATACAACCAGGGCCGCATTTAGGGGGGGGGCTGGGTACAACTGCCCCGGGCGCCAGTATTTTAGGGGCGCCAATTTTGTTTTGTACCTGGGCGCAAAATGTCTTAATGCGGCACTGGATACAAAGAAATCGTTTTTCTTATATAATCATTGAATTCAAATATGACACTTCCATTACAAAGACATGCTCCACAACTATACTGTAGGCACAGGAGAGCGGTTACATTTGCAGCTAATATTTTTAATATATTATGTTTTCATGTATTTGAGACATTTTTTAATAAGGTTTTAGATTTATTATGAGAAGGAATATATTTTGTAATAAAATAAAAATGTGTTGTTAAAATATAATGGGTTAAAATGTTCAATTGTAAACAGCTTTAAAGGAACTTAAAAGAAATAAATCACCTAGAATAGATAACTCATAAGGTGAACTGTTTTAAAGACCTTAGACGATTAAAGATATATCTTTAACCGTGGTCGTAACTAATCTACCATAATTTTTGTAATCTACCCATAGACCTTAATACCTCATACTAATATAATTAGTATACCTACCTTAGTAGTTAGTACCTGTAAGGTCTATGAATCTACCCAACCTAATCGCTACACAAAATTACGAAAATTACTTTATTAAGTTATTGTATTTTGATAGTCAGTATATTATAGGATTAAATATATTTTATTTTTTTTTTGTGGATGGGGAAAATATGGATTCTGCTGGGTACTTGTAATTTTGACAAAATTCTTCAGTTAGAAATTCATAAATGGTTTACTTTTCAAAGCTAAAATAATCCCTAATTTATTACCTACCATAGCCAAAAAAAAAGAAGTTTACCGAAAAGCAACATTAATTTCAAATTTGTATGAGTGTTTGAATTTAAATTTTTAAGATATTTTATTTTCATAGGTAAATTAAAAGAATTTTCATCAATCAATTTTTGATAATTTGTTGTAACTTAAAAATAAATGAGCCTAGATACTTGAAATTTTTACTAAATGTTAAATCGACCATTATCCATACAAGGTAATTTTTACAAACAATTTTGAAACTCTTTCAGCTATTAATAGCCTATAGCCATGATACATTTTTTAAATGTTGTAAATTAATATTTAATTAGAAATGCATAAAAGTTTTTCTTCTCATGCCTAAAATTAAAAATTTTAATATACGATTTTGCATAAGTTTTCCTACCTACAACAAAAAACAAATGTACTTAAACGAAACTTTATTTTTTTATTAGCTTTTGAACTTATAATTTTTACTAAATTTTATATTATTGATCGATTTTTTATATTTTGTTGTATTTACAAAACGAATAACCATAGACTCATTAAATTTTTACCATATATTTATATCAGCATTTTCCATACAAGGTGAAATTTTCAAACTAATTCGACGCTTTGTGAGCTATTAAGGCCATGATAATTTTTTCAAACTTAGTAAACTATTTTTCAGTTAGTAATTTATAAAAGTTTTTCTTTTCATAGCTAAGATAAGAAACTTTAATATAAGATTCCCAACAAAATGTTCTACTTATAACAAAACAATTAGATTTAGTGTTAAGTAACCATATTTTTTTATGAGCCTTTGTATATTTAGTAGTAATTTGTCGAATACAACAAGACCTTTAAGCACTAAGCGCAGTCACTCACCTACCCACTCACCACCTACAAAAATTGTCATCAAAGGAATCAATGTTCAATGATTTTTATAACGATATGACGGCAACCTTTTTTATGAGTAATATAATAATAAATTTTTTGGAAATCAACTTTTTTTAAATAGTTAATTTTTTTTCATAATAATTAATAATTATTAATTAAAAAGCACACTGAATAATTTAAATACAGTATTTATAAGTAGTTTTTTGTGGATCACGTATGACACCAGTGCGCTATATGTCATGCAACGATTATAAACACTCTGTCTTAAAGTAGAATACCCCGGTTCTGCTCTGGCCCACTTTTTTCTTCTTCCACCAGTCACTAGCTATGCCATTATGTCGGAGATGTGAGCTGTCAGATGGAAACAGGTGGTCGCCCGGTGTATTTTACTTTGACAGATTATTGTTTATAATAAATGGTCATATAGATTGCAAAAATATATGGTTATGACCTATGTGTAGATCGCTTACACTGCCGCTACCCAATTAATATATTTCCTCTTCAGTATAAATTGTGTGGTCACAATAACAGGAAAGTACATTTATCAATTATGATTTCAAGTTCTTGTTTATTTAAAATATATTATATTAAATTATTTGTGTCTACAGAAAAATGAATAAAGGTATAAATAAATAACTAACTTAAACTTTGTAGTTGTAAGCATTGAGCTTGGGTTTCAATGTTAATATTTAATGAATTACATGTATTTAATTTTTGTTTTATAAGCATTGTCATCAGAAAATATTTCCGACTACAATTTACACAAATCATCTTCACAAAAAAAACTATCCAGTATTATAAATTTATAAGTAATATAAAACTTTATACAAAAATTCATGATAGAATTAAAAAAAAATAAATTAAAATTATACTTCATGATATATTATAATAAAATAATATCACATAACCTGATCATTAGACATTCTTTTATAAACATATAAGTAACCTAAGTCAGTTGGAGGATTTTGAGAAACTGCTACTTTTTCATCATTGAATATTACCCAACGTCCTTCCTTTTTTATATGGCAAACATAATGTCCAACTGTGGAAGAACTGCCCATGTGAGATATAAATGCAAACAACTTATATACTGAAATTGAAAATATTGAGATCAGTATTTAAAAATGTAATACAAAAATAAAAAATCATATTTCTTAAAAACATTAAGTGGACAAAATGGAACATTAAATTGTTTTTATCTTCACTTACTTCCTTTTCCATCTCTGGGTTTAGAAATTGCACTTTTTTCTGTTTCTTCCGTTGGAAGTACCTCTTCTGGTCCATGACTCATTATCCAGTCAAGAGCACGATCTAGATTGTTTTCAGTGGCTTTCAAAGCAGCAATTACATGGTTCCGTTCAAAACCCATTGACATTATCATAGCAGCTGCTTCTTCATTAGGCAAAAATTCTAAAGAAGAAAATTGAAAATTATTTAATTCAATTAAAACTGAAACGTAAGAAAACAATTAAAGATAAAAGAAACTTTCTGACCGGAATTAATTTTTATTCCTGGTATTTCAAAGGGTTCTGAGAAATCATGATCTGATATATGTTCCATAACCCAATTTGTAGCATCGTTGAGACTTTTATTTTTTGTGAAATACATTGCACGCTTGCATGCTTCTGGAGGAAATCCCATATTTGTTAATTCAGACATAATATTTTCATCGTACACAAACACTGGTGGAGGTTCTAAAAGAATAATAATGTTTATGATTATGATTATAACACAACATATCACATGCTAACAATGTCTTGATAATTAATTTCACACCTATAGTTTCTACCAAAAGGTTTTCCCCCTCTTGTGCACCATGTCCTCTTAGATATTCTATGTCCATATCCTCAGGCATATCAACAGATACATCCAACTTTATAGGAGTCCAATCTTGACGAAGTGTAAATTTTTTTAAATGTATCATGAGGTAATCAGGAAAAGTAGCAAATCTTGTAATCCTTGTATAAATGGAAGTATTATTATTGAAGATTAAAAACATCAAACATAAATATTAAATATACACAATAAAAATTAAAGTATAAAGTCAACACTACATACTTTTCTGCAGTAGTTCTCTGGTCCAATGTAGTATTGAAGAATTCTTCAATGACTTCTGGCTGGGAAAAAGAATTTAAACAAGAAGCAAATTTCAATTTTGGCCGAACTACTTCACTTACGCTAAAAACAAATAATGATTTGTAATATTATATTATTATTTTTGATTTGAAAAAATTCTTATTTTTTTAAGCAAACAACAATCATTATAACTTTATTTATAGTTTCTACTAAAAATCTAATACTTTAAAAGTATATGTTAAAAGTTAATTTTAGTTAAGTAAAAATATTTGGTAACATTAAAATTAATAATTAATATACTCTTTATTATCGTTATCAGCTTGTTTTTGCTTAAAAGCTTCGACTTCAGCTTTGTTAATAATATCGTCAAGTGAAATGGACAATGGCAAACAGTATTCTGGTCTATAGCTGTAATCAACTTCTCCTGTAATTGAACATTGAAATCGTTCTTCAATACTAAATTTGAAACATTCTACTGGGTTTTGAGAACGTTGACAATAGCGCTAAAAACATAAGTAAAATTGTATAAAGGATTATTAATTTTGTAAATAAATGTACGTAAATACCCCAATCAATGACAAGAAATACAAAAAAAATTCTTGTGCATCTTGCTGTTTCTTTGAAGCAAACTCAGGATGTCCTTTACCGATCAATGATTTAAAAGTAGTTGGTCTAATACCATGATGCCAATATTTTTTTCCTTCAACAACTTCTGTAGGTGGTGTCGAATATTTTCCTGAACATAGACCATGGGCTACTTTTGCCCTAAAAAACAATTTATTAAACTAAATGTAAAAATATTTGATTATTATAATAATTAACATACATTTGTACATCAAAATTTTCAGTGGGGTTGGTTTGACACATTTCAAATATATCTTTTGAGCCTAAATAGTACCTACACAAAAAAATATTCATATTAAATGACAATAAATAAATACATGAATATTAGGTTTATGGATATTAAATCAAAATAAAAAATTTCGTACTTATCGGTAAAATCCGGAATAGAAAATAAAACTTGTATGATACTATTCATGTAACAAGAATTTCCCAAATTGTGAATACCTGTGTAACCAGGACCAAAAATTGGTTTTAAATCACTTCCACTCTCTTGTAATGTTGCCCATTCACCAACCTTTTGGTTTAAAGCTACTTCTAATTCTACCATTGATTTTTCAGTCTATAATTAAATATTATAAGAAAATTACTAAATTTAATTAATTTTCAGTGGTATATAAACAATACTACCTTTTCCAAAGCAGAAATATTAATACCAAAATGTGAGAGATGTTTGACTAAATTTGGATTTTCTACCATATCATCCTCTGGATAACTGTATACATCTCCTTTACCGTCTTTTGTAATAGTACCAAGTTTAACAGCCAAAGGATATTCTATAATAATAATAATAATACAAAATAAATTAAAATTAAGTTCAAAATTAAAACAATAAGTTAATATTTACTAGTTTCTTCATAATGAAGAGTAGCATGTCCATTTCCCCCAGATCCATCAAAAAACTTTCGACCACAAAAAATTGAACCATCCGTCAAATTAAGCCATAGATTATCGACTTTCTCACAATCATCATATTCACACTTCCAACCACTGGGAGTAATTATTTTCCCGTTATTTAACTGTTCTATATCAGCATATCTGTTAGATCAAAAGAAATATAGAGAATATTAAACTTAAACTCATAAAAATCCATAAAATATTATGTTTTAAGAGGATACACATGCATGTATTGTCCCCGCCTTACAAACATACAACATAGCAAATTTGCATACAGTAGAACTGATTTATGTTGTTAACTTTATTATTAAAGTGAATTGACCTATGATTAAACTTAGGTAAGAACATTATCTGTTATCTCTTGTAATTTTTTTACAATATTAATATTTTTATATTTTAGTATTTTACACTGATAACTCACTTAGAAATTCAAATAGCATAAAAAACTGACAAGAGATAACAGATTCTTACCTTTAAATTTGATCATAAGTAAATTCACTCTAATATAAATCTAACATAAAATTGGTTTTGTTGAATACAATTTCTACGTTTGTCAGTCAGAGAAAACACATGCGGGTTTAGCGTCCTCTTAAGACAGAATATGATATTTAAATCAGATATCTTATCAATAAGTTGTATTGTAAGAGTATTGTTACTCGAGTTAGTTACTTCAGTATTTTACTACAAGCAAAGATTTGCTTGATAGCAAGATCAGTGGCGCCGATTAGTTTAAAATATACTATGACATCGTACATCAAGGAGCCCACTTTTTTAATAAAATAATTAGATCCTTATGAAAGCACTTACATATAATGCAATGTTTAATAATTTATTTTTACGTTTTAATGTAAATTCTGGATCCACAGCGGGATCCCCTACAGTGGGTCCTCCATCCAAAAAATCTACTATGTCATAATATGTCACAGATAAATTAGGTGATCGGCGCCCCTGAGCAAGATCATATTTTAATTATGAAATAATTTATGAGAATTTTACAATTTTGATTAGTTTATTTATTTTTTAATTTTATAATAGGTCAATCACTCTAATTTTACAAATAACAAGAGTAAAATGAATTGTTGTAAGTTTTTAAGACAAAGACAATATATATTGGTGCACACATACATTATGACACTAGCATTTTTAAAACAGAGATTCTGTTATTGATTTGATTTATCATACCTAGTTTTTTGTCGAACTTCACCATCCCAAGTGCTCGACATACTTTGTAATTCATCTAAATAATTAGCAGATTTAGCTTCAATAATACCTTTTATGGAATCAATAACCTGAAATTAATTAAAATAGGTAATATGTTAATTATTTAATCAAAATTTAAATACAACTGTATAATTACTTTCTGTGGTAATTCACTAGTTTCAAATGGAAAGGATTTGAACGATGGTAATATAACTATAGAATATTCTTCTATTGTTTTATACTTTTTATTTTCAGCATCTGGATCAAATCCACCATCTACGCCAATAGCAAGTCTAGTAACTTTCCGTTCAGTTGGAGCATCACCTACCTGTGTCATTTTGGTTTCAACCTAACAATTTATATAACCATGATAGGTAAATACTATCTAAGTATAATAAATAATATTATATAAATAAAAAATTGTTTTTGATATTTTACAATTTTTTATTGCATATAAATCCTAATTCTAATAAAAATAATCATTCATAATATTATAATATTTAATTAGCACATAAATTTCACTATTATATTCATAAGTGTTTAATAAACCATCTAATAACAGTGAAACTGTCCCTAAAGACCAACTCACAATAGTCTGAACTCTCTGAATAGCGATAAAAACCTTTGCGACCAAGAGCGCCTGGTATTTAGAGGTTTCACTGTACTAGTATTTTTTGATCAATTTATTAAAGATTACAATTTTAATAAGTAATAATTAACTTACCTCTATTTTGTGTCGAAGCATATGTAAAAACACTGAACATCCAGTTTTTCTATGATGACGTTCAACATGATCATACCCAAACCCAGCAAATGTTTTTAAACAAATAAAAAGGCCACCCTCAAAATCCTGTAAAACATTATTTATTTGGTATAATTATATGACATTTTAATAATATTGTGAGGTAGGTACTTGATATTTTTCTCACATAGCTACTAGAATAGGTAGGTACTTCATTGTTTTGAATATACTTTAAATTTTAATATTCAATTAGGTCTAAGGTTAATATTATGGAAAACATAAATTTGTGCAATGTTTTCGATTTTAGTTGCAAATTTAAACATTTATAGATTTTTATGAAGTTCAAACAATTAATTTATAAAAAATGTACAAAATTAATCTTAATATTAATGAATAACGAAATCGCTAAAATAATTTAAAAATATTACATTAGGTATCTAGTGAGAAGTTAAAAATCATTAATATTGTGACTGAAAAAGAGTCTTCTAAAGGTAGGTACAATAATTATAACACAATTCATGTAACTATAGGATTTTAATTTTTCATATTATAAAAAATAAACAGTACCTAGAGTACATTTTTTTATGTCAAATAAGTGCAAAATTCTATACTTACTGGTGAATCAAATGAATAAAGACATTCGTCTTTATAGACACGATCGTGTTCTCGGGGAACGTTTGCGTCACAGTTTTCTAATATTTGCTTAGCAGCTAAAGCAAAATCGCTGTCCATTTTCGATCTTATAAATTTAGTTTTTCACAGGGTAAAATAATTGCGCTATCAAAGTAACAAAGAAATTATCCAAGGTTATGACAAACGCCAATATCAAACATCTAAAATTTCACCAATTGCTTAAATGTTTAATGGAACTAAAAAAAAGAAGATACCTTTTCAGGATATTTTACTGTTCAACAATAATAATTACAAAATCTCTTGAACAAGAGAACCGGATATTTTCATAACCTAACAAAATATACATAATATGAGTTATCATTGTGGTCCATAGCATAGATATCTACAACCGTGGTAACCATGTACCACTACATAATATAAGGTTCCTAGTACAACGATATTTGAAAATTATTAAAAATCCAGTCACAATTTTTTTATAAGTATTTAAAGTTCAAATCTTGATAAAATACGTTAGAAAATCATTTTTTTCTTTTTAAATCTAAGATTTTAAAATATAATACAAGATTCCTTGTAAGATTATCTACCTTTATCAAAAAAAAATGTCTATAAGAAAATCAAATTAAATTTTTATGAGCTTTTGAAGCTCATATTTTTACAACATTGGATATTTACTCGATTTCTCATTTCTCATTCCGGTAGAGTGTCGGTTAACGTTAACCGACTGATAACAGATTTTATTACCGGCAGAATTCAGTCGGTTAAGTGTCGGTTAACTTTAACCGGACATTGTAAGAACGGCCCTTAGCGGTTTTCTTATTTTGTTGTAATTCAAAAACGAATAACCGTAGACACTTGAGATTTATATCATATGTTTATTTTATCAATTCCTATACTTGATAAAATTTTCAAAATATTTTTACTTGTTTTGAGCTGTTTACGGACAATTTCTGATTTCTGTTTCTTTAGTTTTTTTTTCTATAAATATCAATAAAATTTCATTTGTTGGGCCAAAAAGCGCCAACATTTAATACAAGGCTTCTGATAGGTATATTGCTCTAATAGCAGTTGAAAAATATAAAAAATACATAGGCACAATTTTTTTTTCTACAAACATTTAAAGTTAGAATTTTGATAAAATGGATCAAATTTAAAATGTAATAATGATTTTGTACTTAAAAATGTATAAAATGTTCAACTTGTATAGCTAAGGAAAATTTGAAAATTTAAAACAATGTTTCACGTAAATAAGTTAGGTATATAAATTACTTATTTATTCTTAATAATATCATCAAATATTCAAATACACGTCTTACTGTCTTAGTAATATCATAGACTGACCGTCTTCGCTCAGAATCGTTTTTCTTATTCAATAATATATCATTGAATTAAAATTTAACACCATTCATTACAATGACCTACGCTAGTCTGTACAGCAGAGTGACACCCGTTTGCCCTCCTTTTTGTTTTTATATTTCATAAGTTTACAATAAAAAACCTAAGTACAGTGGCGTCCGCAGAATTTTTCAATGGGGGGGGGACTTGAAAATTAGTTACAATTTATTTACATTTTATTTTGTCCAGTCTAATAATTTCAGACGTCTAGTTGGTACTTTTAGAAGGTCAAAATTGAAATTGCTCAGTGCTTCTAAAAATAATTGGAGAAAAAAAATGAAAATTTATTTAAATGTTTGGTTATACTGCAGTCTTCACTTGGATTGTATTTGAATAATTACATTTTTTTTTCTATAAATGCCAATAAATATTATTTATTCGGTCAAAAAGCTTAAAAATTTAATACGTAAGTTTTTTTATTATAGCCAAAATATTAATTATACATAATAGGCATCATGGTTATTTTTTATAAGCATTTAAAGTTCAAATTTCGTCAAAACCACAATTAATTTGTAGTTCAAAACTTATAAAATATAAAATATGTATAGCTAAGGCTAGACAATTTAATACAAGGTCTTTCATACAAGTAGTTCATACTTTTACCGAAAAAT
>WHPZ01584393.1:0-12417 GCA_016617965.1 Macrosiphum rosae | reverse complement strand
TACTGAATCAAATAATACTATTTTTATTTTGTATATTTTTGCATATTTAATGGTTTTGTATTTTAATAGCATATTTTGGGATTTTAAAAATAAAAATGCATATTTCAGCACAATTTTTAAAAATAACTTCTAGGTAATAAAAATAAAATATTTATATTTTTGCATGTTTTTTTGTGCACATTTTTGTGTTTTTATTGGCTGAAAATTCACATTTTTAGCTCATATTTCGTAATTTTTTAGTGCATAAATGCATGCATATTTCAGTAATTTTAAGTGCATACACATCAGTCCTAGTTATAAGTATTTAAAAAATAACTTTAAGATCCTTACTAAGCTTAATATATTATAGGAATGATGAACGTACCTATATAATTTGTATGGTATTATAAAGTTTATTAGGATTTGGATCAATATTTGGAATTAGATACAAATAGAACTAGAAAAGTCATAATAATATAAGGAATAAGAAGTGTGCTCAATGATAAGACTACTTATATTTTTTTAAGGGGCAATTTACATATTATAATTTATATAATATTATGCACCCAACATTAAACGTAAGGTGACGTCACACGTATATACATTTCATCGGAACGAATGCAGTTTAGCTCCTGAGCGAATTATTTTAATTATTTTTTCAGAACGTGTGTTTTGCATGCTTAATATTATGGTGGAATCAGAAATTACATATCATACTTACACTTTTTTTTTATTGTTAATAGACCTAGTAATTTAATAGCAAAAAGAACTCACTGACGCGCAACGGGTTGGAATACTTAAATTTGCTGAGTTCAGAATTCTAAACCTTGAATTTAAGTCTGACTGACAAACTCCGATTGCACAGTTGTTCTTAACTCATTGAAATACATAGGTTTCTGAGTAAAATTTTCAAAAATCGCTTGAAAGCTAAACCAAATTTATGCCACAAAATAGTACCTTTAATAAGGGTAAAGGGACAAAATATGTTCAAATATGGCCTTGACCGCCTTAACTACTGCTATATAAATTTTTAATTTATACTAAATAATTTCGTATAATTCTATACAAATAACCGAATATAGATGACATTTTCACTGCATGTTTAGCGATTTCTATGCAACATAACGTTTTTGAAATACTGCCACTCTTTTTGAGCTATTTAAAAGCATAAGAAAATGTCTTTTTTCATTATTTTTTCTTAACTATTGTCGATACAACAATTTGTACAAAATTCATCATAATCTCAACAGTTTTAAAATTATTTTGTAGTCAGTTATTCATAAAAAAAATGTCTTTGTATAGGTACCTACCTAACATATGACAATTTAATGCAAGGTTCCTCATAAGTGCCTAGAGTTATAATATCAAAGAAATAATAAATATCCATGGCATGAAATTATAAGTATTTAAAGTTCAAATTATGACAACTTTATCAAATTTAAAATTTACAAAGTTACTAAGTATGTAATTTTTTTTTCTTTATGTGGCAGGTAAAGACTTTCTCACACATGGTGGGGTTACTGGGGTAGCGTGGAGGTTTAATAAGCAGGAGGGGAGCATTCATTGCAACATTTTATGAAAATCTAATATTTTAATTGTTATTTTACTAGTGCTCAAAGCAGAGGCGCCATTTGGGGGGCGGGCAGGGTGCGCAACGGCACCACTAATTTAAAAAATGTTAAAAATTGGGCCTGAAATTAATACTCCAATGCGTCGTCGGCCGTAATAATTAACTTATACATTATGTTTTCATACAATCATACATAGATAACGTAAATAAAATATATATTTTTTCAAGTTTTTGTATATTTTTGACGTATCAGCTTTCTTATCAAATGTATAGTGGATAGTATATGATCTAAGCGTGGAATTGATTTACATGTGCAATTGGCGCGGTACACTATACAGAGATAACCCATCCACCGTTAATCGATGGTAGCATGTTCAAACATTTGAAGTACATAAACTATTCTTCCGCTTATAGCTATTTTGTACCGATTTTAACGGTTTTTTTTTACAATAACACGATAATGGCCCAGTCAATGGATTACACACACTAAGGTTCATTTACTACTCACACAATGACTAATATTTGCCAATAACATTTTTGCACAATTTCCTAAATTTTACTACTTAAAATATTCTACGCTCCAACAGCCTTAATCGGTAATCCCTCTACCTGTAGGGGCTGAACTAAGGTATAATAATGTGCTCGGTGGACACAATTTCACAAAAGAGCTCAACCTTAACAAATCGATTAATTATATGTGTTAATGTGTATTCTGATTTCTGGAGTCTAATCATATGTATTTTAAATAAAAATGATAACGATTCTTTGTACTAACCAATTTTTAATTTTTTTTAATTTTTTTATAATAATATTAAGTGTTCAAATTATCAAAATAATATACAATCATTTTATTTGAAAATATATGTTTTTTTGGTGGGCAGATTTTTTTTATTTTCCCGGTAGAAATGTTTGACCCAGACCGGCCCTGCGTATAAGCTTTTAATTCTTTGAATTGCTAGCTATTTAAAAGTTGTATTAGTCGTCGTGAGTTTCAATTAGAATTATAAAAGAGAAGGAAAGAATATTATTTACATAGGTTTGCATAAGTTACCTACATTTATAAATATAAATCTATTTTTTTTTTTAATGGCCCGGTGAAATGTCAAAATTGGCCTGAATAAAAGTTTGCACAACCAGGAAAAAACTGAAATGACGCCGCCCGGCGCAAAGTAATATTAATTCGTTTTGAAACTTATGCAGTTATAAGTTATAACCTTATACCAGGCGCTTACTCAAAAAAAAAATTCGGTGGGGGGGTCATAGTAAATTTCGGGGAGGGGTTCATAATCTATATATATAAATAAAGTACACAACTATTAATTTTTCGGGGGGGGGGAGGGTTCAAATATACGCGCCTGCATTGTACCCGATATTAATAATTTATATTACCTATATTAAACTTTTATACAAAACAATAATTTAATAAAATAAATTGTATATATAGTTCCATACTTCTATATAGTTTCACAGATTAAATTTTCATTTAAACTGTGATAGTATAATATAGACTCTTTTAGTAGATGAGGGGAAGCTGTAGCAGTGTAGCGAAATAAATCGCAAGCACAACGAAACCGGTTTTTAGTTTCAACGGACGCCAAACATTGGCGCGGAGAATTCGGCGGGAACGCTTGAGAACAACGGGATATTTTCTGGCAACCGTTGCGGTAACCCTGGTTCGTGGTTGGCGCATGCGCCATAGCGTTCAGTCCGTCGCGGTTAGTCTCCGCAATCGGCGTGTAAACACAGAAAATCCCGACATCCGATAATTATACATACCTTTTTTCGAGTTGCGACCTGCTACCCGTTTTTGGGCTTCAGCCGCAGTTTTTTGTCTGTCCTCTACGGCTCCATCCGAGTTCAACGGCCGTAATTCGTCGTTTTTCAGAACGATCGTCTGTCGTACTTCCTTATAAATTCCATTTGGTAATAACGATGGTCTGCAACATCACTGTAAACTGAGCCGTCCGACCGCGTCAGTCGGCCCCGCCACCGGACAGGAATCGCGTCCCGCAGGAGCTGTTGGGTTAGGTACCTAATGCGGGTGAGTATTCGTTGGTCAGAAACTTATCAGCGATCCGTGTCCGACTGGGCTCCGACTGAGAGCGCTCATAATTACGGTCTCAGCTGCAGGTGTGTTTGAAACCAGTCTGAACTACTGACAGTCATCATTCCCCGTGCCTTTGCCCCAAATGTCCAAGATGTATGATTCCAACAGCGACTTGGATCGACAGATTGAACAACTCAAGCGGTGTGAAATCATCCAGGAGCATGAAGTGAAAGCGTTGTGCGCCAAAGCACGAGAAATACTCATCGAAGAAAGCAATGTACAGCGTGTTGACTCTCCTGTCACTGTAAGTATAGTTTTATGTAGTGGTACTTGGATACATAAATGTACACATTTATTAAGTGTATGATCATGTTCATATTTTAACCAAATTTCACAGCAATGATTTCAACATATACCATTCATCTTTGCGTTTATAGGAACCATTACTTATTTTGGTTGCCTCACTACGGATATCATCACCTTTCAATCTGTTAAAGATCTTAGCAGTAGCGTATCTAAGATTTTTTCAAGGGAGGGATATACAATTTTTAATAGACATACAGTATTATAGACATATTATATTCATACTATTATATAATGTTGTATTGTGTACAAAATTTGGCCTCCAGGGGGGGATATGACCCCCATATCCCCTCTCCCTTAGAAACACCACTGGATCTTAGAATTTGAAATAAATCATTTGTCACATTTCATTTTTTTTTTTTTGTACAACACTTTTTCTCTGTGTATTCTAAAATCAATGGTTAAACTTAATGATGGTAGATCTAAGCATAATTCAAATTTTAAATTTCATTATTCATAAAACTATGAAATATATAAATTATATGTATTTATATATATTAATTTTGCAGGTATGTGGTGATATTCATGGGCAGTTCTATGATTTAAAAGAATTGTTTAAAGTTGGTGGAGATGTTCCTGAAAGAAATTATTTATTCATGGGTGATTTTGTCGACCGAGGATTCTTTAGTGTTGAGACATTTTTACTTCTACTTGCTCTAAAAGTATATATACAATAAATTAACGTATCTTGTATTTATTATTAATTTGTTTAATACCTGCATTATGACTGGATAAGTGGGAGACAAACTATGTATTTGATCTTAATATTTTGTGATCATTATAAAAAGAGATATTGATTTTTAAAATATAGGACTTACATAAATTACTTCATGTGGAAAAAATATTTTTCATCTCTTGAAAACCTTGAAAATTTTGCTTAGCCTTTCTTACCATGTAATTTGGGATTTATGATAGAAGAACATTTACTTGGTGTATGTATAAGTTTCTTAGGATACAAATTATATGGAAATAATTAATGAAAGAAAAAATTATTTTTAATAAACTTATGGACTACTTGACAATTTATACATATAGGTATAATTAATCTGTCTTATATGTTTTGGAATGGCTATATTATAATATAATCAAATGTATCCTGAAAAATAAACAAATTGAAGTTTGAATCATAATATAGAGTTGGCACTTTTAACGGACAACAAAATCAGCTAGTTTATTATAAAATTAATTTTGAGTGATAGTGTTCTGAACCTTATGGAACTTTTTCATTCATGTAACAGATTGTAACATTTCAGCTTAAAATATTTTAGTTTCACTAGTAAATTACAAATGTATTTTTTAGAGACCACTGCCCTAAATAATTATCTTGCCTTTAAGTTATATAATAGATCAATTCACCCTTATATTAATATTTACAACACAAAATTGATTCTGCTGAACACAAATTTGCTTTGTTGTATGTTTTTAAGATGAAGATTACATATGGTGGTGTAACAGCTTCTTCTTATGGTTTCTACAAATGTACATGTTTAAAGATTTATTTATCACTTAATTTTAATATCTGATTTAGTTATGTTTAATTTTATTAACACTTAAGGCATATTTGATTAAAGTTACTGGTAGTAGAACAATATCTAACTAAGTCAATATTTTAACTAAAAGTGTAACATTTAAGGGGCCTTTCTACGGTTATTTAAGGGTCAACTTTTAAGAAATTTCTAATCTTGTCCTAGCTGCCCGGGATCTATGTGTTAGTTGCAGGGCTTGTAAGCATGTTTTTTTTTTTGCTACACAGGAAAACATGCTAACTGAGGTACAAATCCGTTTCATAACAATAGTAATAATAATATGAAGTTTGATAGTGCATGATTTTGCATCTTTCGGGTGTAAAGGCATATTTGGCATAGAGTTGATTTTTTACAGTCGTTAGTGCATATTATTTCATAAAAATACTTTTTAGACATATTTGAAGTTACTTGTTTCTTATTTACTTTCCCGTTTACAAAATTATAGTGTTTTGATTTATTTTTATTCTCGTGTGAGTGTGTGACTACCTAGTACCTAGTGTCCTTGTACATAAGTACCTATTTAGATTTTAAGCGTTTTACGTAATACCGCGGAAACAATGTAATCGCTACCACTACCATCCTCCACTGTACAAAGTCCATCGTCAAAAAGAACATGTACACGAGTGCAGCTTCTCACCAATCCGCATTTATAATTTTGTACATTGATATAGTATAGTTTTTTTTTCACTGATGAGTTTGCTTGTACTAGTCGTTTGTTTGTTCAATTTCCTGTTTTAGTGTTTTCTTGTGAGATATAGGTACTCTACACATCATTCATATTTTATTTAAACAATGCCTAAAGAAAAACAAACAGTTGCGGACCGTTTGAAATATGTGGCAAAATTTGAATTTTTTAAATTGTATGGATTTATTCTTATTATTTTAGAATTTGCTCATGATTTTTTTACATAATGCATATTTTGAGTGCATAATTTACAAATGTTAGGGCATACAAATGCATTTTTTCAAACATTTTAGTGCATGAAGGTACGAGCCCTGGTTAGTTGTAAATGATTATTAGTGTGAATGAAATTAAATACAGGTATCCTCCCTCGGACTCACATGCAGATGTCAATAACTCAATAACATTTACTAAACATTTTCCGTTTTTAATATTAATTTTAATTATGATTTGAAAACTTCATATTTTCAAGTTTTCGATTACAGTTCACAATAATATTAAATTTAGATTTTACAAAGTGCTTTCTATAGACAATTTTCTGGGGAGTTTTTTTTCCAATTTGGACAATTTTTTCAATACTTTAGGTTTTTTCAGCTAAAATTGATAGCAGTAGTAAGGCCCTTTAATTCATCAAATGTATTAACCCTACGTTAGGCGCATTGACATTTGTTATGTGGTTGGGCGCGTGGGGGACAGTTGTCAACCATAAATAAATTATTGATTAAAATTAGAAATATTTATAATTTATTACTTTTTTTATTATTAAACGTAAAAATTTACATTATTTATTTCAAATTATTTTATTACTTATGATTAGAAAGATATAAATAGCTTAAACATTTTTTTCACTTCGGTAAATGAGTCAGAAAACGTTTCACGTATGTCTAAATGAGAGGTACTAGAGATAACAAAGTCGTAAATTGCATTCGATAAGAATAATCTAATTTTAAAATATACTGGGTGACATCTGTCAATCGCGCCCCTAACATAGGGTTAAGAGGACATCACACCTGCATATGTTGTCTCCATCATACATTTGTACAACATAGCAAAGAACTGTTTTTCACAGAACAATTTTTCTTCCTCGGTATTCATAGTAGAATTACCAAAATTCCACAACACGTAGGGAATAACTTTATCAGTGTTGTAGTGTTTTTATTATTTGGATAACATAAATACATTTAAAATTATCAGTTTGAGAAAATTAAGCTTAACTTATTTTTTTCATTTAATTATTAAAAATTATTAGTGCTATCAAAAAAATTTAAAACATTACGGCACGAATAAAGTTCTTCCCTAAGCGTTGTGGTATTTTAGTAATTCTACTATAAATACAGAAAGATAATAATGTTGTGATGCGCAAAACAATTTTTGCTACGTTGTACATAATTTGTAAAATGGAGACCACACATGCGGGCGATGTCCTCTTAAGATTCATTAACTACTATAATTTAACAATTAAATTTTATCTCATACAACATAAATTGATCAAGTTAAATGTATTCAAGTTAAACACATTTTTGTAACTCCATTTACTTTTAATTATCTAGTTATTAGCATTTTCCAAAATATTAATATTTAACTATTTTTGCAGGTAAGATATCCTGATCGAATAACCTTAATACGTGGTAACCACGAATCACGACAAATAACCCAAGTTTATGGTTTTTATGATGAATGTCTACGAAAATACAATAGTGTTGCTGTATGGCGTTATTGTACCGAAATTTTTGATTACCTGAGCTTATCTGCTATTATTGACGGAAAAGTATGTTAATTTATTTATTTATTGAAATAGTTTTTATAGTATTTTTTTTTTTTTTTTATTTTAATTAGATATTCTGTGTGCACGGTGGATTGTCGCCTTCCATTCAAACCTTAGATCAAATTAGAACTATTGATAGAAAACAAGAAGTTCCCCATGATGGACCTATGTGTGATTTATTATGGTCTGATCCTGAAAGTAAGTTTCTTTATTTTTTAATAATCGTCACTCATTATTCAAAAAAAAAAAACAGATTTTTAACATACACAATTATTTTAGATACTCAGGGATGGGGCGTGAGTCCTCGGGGTGCTGGATACCTGTTTGGTTCTGATGTTGTCTCCCAGTTTAATACTACAAATGATATAGATATTATTTGTCGAGCTCATCAACTAGTCATGGAAGGATATAAATGGCATTTTGATGAAACTGTGCTTACTGTTTGGTCAGCACCTAACTATTGTTATCGGTAAATACTACTCTAAAAATTACATATTACGCTATTTATTTATTGATGCTGTTATTTAATCGTTAATACTATTAGATGTGGTAACGTTGCGGCAATATTGGAACTCAGTGAAACACTTCAAAGAGATTTTACAATATTTGAGGCAGCTCCACAAGAAAACCGAGGAATGCCAACAAAAAAACACGCAGCTGACTATTTCCTTTAAATGTACTCTGGTTCTTAATGTATTTAAATTTAGTTCACAAAGCATAAAGGAGGAATGGACAATTTCACAAATTTGAATTAATTGTATTTGAAAGAATACTGACAATATAATGATGTAATTTTTTTAAAGTAAAAATACTTGTTCATAATTATTGTTTTAATTAAGTTACCTTAACATTTTCTATTTATTAAATGCCTTCCATGGAAGTAAATAGATACGTAAACTATTATAATAAATAATAATTTTTTTTATAGTTTCTTAAATAAATAGTTATAACGACTTATAACATATAACTGAATGTTTTTTGACTAACATTTATACATGAAGTAAATTAATAATATAATATGTTTTTAATAAATAATTGGGTCTTAAGGTGAATTACTGATTGTACCATTAAATGATTAATTTATACATTAAACATTGAAAATGACATAAATTACTTAACAATACTACAGTAGTACATTGATATTAAAGTAAAATATTATGTTTTACTTATTAGAGATCATTAGTTGGCAAAAAAAAAAACAGATATTGGTGTGTTTATTCCTGATAGAAATTACAAAATGGGTAAGTTTTTAACATTTTAACCTAAGTTTACAAAAAATATTGTTATCATTTTTGATAATTCAATTTTAACTGGACTTGTTATCGCATCATACTAAAACATGTAATTGCTTATAAGCTATGTTTGAATGTCCAATTGGGGGTAAATGTCTTCTTCATCTTCATCGTTTTCATCATAATCATCTCCTGGTTCTCCAAGGGCATTCACAAATTCTGTAAACATGGAGATTTTTGAAAATTAAAAATTGATTATAAATTAATTCTAATAATTTTGTACATATTTTTTCTACACTAATTTTACAAATTTAATTAATAATGATATTATAAACTATTTTATTTTATTTTAATTGTGCAAAATTAAATTAGAGTAAATATAAAATAAGTAGATCATCGATACAAAATAGTTTTCGAGCCATATCCATTATAAATTTAAGAATAAAATAAAAAAATAACTATATAATTTATTTGCAATATCTGTCATAAAGTTTAATACTGGAAAAGTATAAAAACAAAAAATATATACCATAAGGTTGGTACCTAAGATATTATAAATATAATAAACATAAAGGACCGGTGGTAAAATTAAGTGTCTGTATAAATGCGCTTTATGATTCTGAATCCTGAACGCGTATTGGTACTTGGTATATTTTTTTACAAAGTTATAAACTAAAATAAATGACTATCTTATTATGTTTATAAATTATATTATTTACATAAATAATATTACTTTAATTTAAAATACAGCCATACAGATTACAGACAGGTAAATGCTTGAGTTCAGTTGATAAACCATTTATGCAAGCCCGGATTAGGGTATATACAATTGTAGTATTGTACAATACTACAATGGTTAGTTCAAGAACGGTACACAACAAAATAAGAATTCTATTCTACGTTCTCATAGGTACTTGCCGTAAAAATCGATTCTTCCATCTCCGTCCACGTCTACTTCCTTGATCATATCCTCGACTAGAATAAATAAGGCAAGATAAAACATTTTTATAAATCCCGTAATACCTTTATTAGGTAGCTGGTAGATGGTTGGTATTTTTTTTAAACGTTACAATATGTACAACAATATACTTACTTTCTTCTTCTGACAAATCTTCACCCAAACATTGAAGGACAGCTCTCAAGTCCGACGCACTTATGTATCCTCTGTTATGTTTGTCAAATACCTGAAACCACATTATTTCGGTCCAGTAACTACTTTTTATGATTTTTGAAAAAAAAATGTATTATATATCTATATCAGTTACCTATTGGACGTTTTACTACCACAACTAGGTACCTACCGATTTGCATTTATTTTATTTTAATATAATATAAAGTACCAAAACCGAACCGGAAGTTTTATATTATATACCTAGGTTCTAAAATATAATAATTTTATGTATTTATTTTTATTAGATAAAAATAGAGTATTTACAATCTGTAATATAATACAATACAATAAGTAAATGTTTTATTTTTTTTTATTGATCATTAAAGCCCGGCGACTATGGCCATTAGCTAATTGCAAAAACGTTGTCAATTATTTTTATTAAGCAACATGCATAACATTTTTTAGAGTTCTCAGATGTCCACTTATCACAAAAACTTAAGGTCAATATTACTTTTTCCATATTTTTGTAAGAAAATTACATACATAAGTACCTATTATCTATAAATACAAATTAATAATAATCATAATATTTATTTAATGTTCCTACTAAAAATTAGCTGGAACCGGTAACTTTTTTTTTTTCATCAAAGAACCGGAACCGTTATTTTATTTTTGGAGAACCGATACTGATAAATTCAAAAGGTTCCAATCCCTGGGTATAAAGGCGGGTTTCCACTATACACGTTTGCCGTGTAAACGAAAAATGTTCAGCTATTTCCAACAACACGGTATCGTGGTTAATCGTGTGGTAACTACTAACTGATCCTAACCTAAGGATTTGTATGCACGTACACGCATACGTGTGTAGTGGAACCCGTCTTATAACTCATCCGCACTAGTGCACTACCACTAGGTTGCAACATGTTTCGTAGAAGCTAGCATGGCAGATACCTACAGGTGCCCAATCAAAAATTCTGCCAAACACAAACACTCACGTGTAAAAACCTACCATTCCAAACCCTACCACCACCACAATACAACCCTAAAAACAGCTAAAGGCCATGGAAGCCGGGGTTAAGGATCAATAAATAAAAAAAAAAAATGTAATAAGATTAAATTATGTAAACAAATTAGTTATTTTTAATCATAGGTTTCATTTAAAATTATAATAGGAATAATTTATATAGATAGGTAGGTACCTAGTTTATTTCCTAACAAGTAACATGTATAGTTCCAAAAATTCCTTTTATTTATGAACCTAAAGCTATATAACTATTATTCTAAAACTTTAATTTGTTATTTTGAACTTTGATAGTATTATGGAAATTATTACATCGATTTTTTTTTTGTTTTGCAAGCGAACTGTGAATCGATAGGTATTTCCGGCGTAACATTGATGATTAATAGGTTATCAATTATCACTTATCATAATATTATATTAATTCCTTTGTACCAAAACAGGTAGTAAACAAAAACCGAAAGAGGTGGTCTATCTGCTGTAGGTACCTTATAATAGATTTCGAGTTCACCTCGTGCCCTCGTCATTGATTTTGGTAGGTAACTACTGTAATGGATGTATGAAATTTGAATTCAATAATACAAGTTACAACTTATAAGTTATAGACTATAGCTATAGATATGAACGATAATAAATGGATATTATGCATCTATTTACAAGAATATTTTATAATATATTTATATTAGGTACTTACTATTATAGTAGCACATTAGTAGGTACCTAATTTAATTTTCTTTTAGGAATACAGTGGAGCGCTGGTGGGTTGAACTAATTGTTGCAAGAACGTCGCATAATAGTTATATCATAATATCATATGATAATAAATTGTTATTATTATATAAGTTATAATAATTAATATTATTTGCTTAAATGTACTTAGGTACCTATACTTATAAGTTATAAGTCAATACTTATACTGACGTATACCATCGAAGAACGGTGATAATAGGTTCATAGTATATAATATAAATAGCTTAATACATTAGCTCAAAATTATTATTGTGTGTAGAAAATAATAATTTACGCAAACACGCAATAATGAAAAGTTTTAAGCTTCTACGGCTTAAAATAACTAAAATTGTTATTTTTGTACAAAATATATCTAATTACCTACATCAACGTTT
>WHPZ01584391.1:0-15884 GCA_016617965.1 Macrosiphum rosae | reverse complement strand
TATCAGTACTTTAGCTATATACTTATATTGTTTTTTATATATACTAATTTGTTATCTAATACTTACCAATATTTATGTATTTGTCTTTGTTAATTTCCGTTAGGTGTTGAAATATATATAAATACAAAATAAAAAAAAAGTAAGAATGCCTTGCTGCGACAAAATTAAAACCTATTAAACGTTATATACGATATTTATTTATGTTAAAATATGTCATATCGATGTATAAATAATGCATATCATTGTTATACGAGAGAAGTGCAATTTTCGATGTACCTATCTATATAAATTACAATATTATAGTAGTTGACCGGCATTCGAGTGTTCTCGCTTACGATGTGGATTAGGCCTATAGGGGACACCACAATAAAAAAGCGCACCACGTGTAGTACCTCATGATTTTAAATCCACATTGGCGATGTGATATTATGTCGTTTAACAACCATAGGTGGTGTGGGAACTTACGCGACACTTCAGTGATCCAACATCGAGTACATTTCAAGTAATATTACTGTAGTTAGTAACTGCGGAAGAGATTAAAGAAATATACTTTTGAAGCGATACAGAACACATTTGGTTTAAACGCAAATTTACGAAACCTCGAGCGCTAGAGAAGTATTCGAAAGCTTCCAGTCATGGTAAAATCACATTAAGAAAACTGTTTTTTTCTAAACATCGCATCAGTGAGCCATTTGTGAGACCCCAAAAAAAATACTGTTAGCATCAGATAAGAACTTCCTGCAACAAAAGATTGCAAGCCGTTTTTTGTGGATATGCGTTGCCCAGGTTAGCCGGCGGTCTGGTGAAGACCTAGGTAGCGAACGTTTTGGGCAGATGGAAGCGGAAGGAGATTAGGTACACAGGAGGGCAAACAGCTTGCCGAAGCGTGGACGTACGGTGGACGGATTTGGTTTCGTTAACTTTAATCCCCCAATCTTTGTACCATATTGATAGGGGATTCAGGTGGTTTTGGATGAAGTTTGAGGCCGTTTCAGGGTTTGAGTGGAGAGCCAAGAGTGCCTTATCGTCGGCAAAGTCCCCAATATTTAATCGAATAGTTTTTATTCAAATAGTAAAGTTTATCGAATAGTTTTTACCAGGGCTTAAAACCGGTAACTGGTTTGTTACAAAAACCGGTAAAAAACCGTAAATTTAAGAACCGAAAACCGATAACCGCTTTTAGTTTTGGAATGCTGGAAGCGGTTATTGGTTATTGGTAATCAAGGTAAATATCTTAATATTAACATCAAAGCTGTTACCTCTTATTTTCAATCCCGGTTTTAAACCAAAACCTATTCCTGACCACAAAATTAACGGTTTTTTTGTGGAATTTAATACTTGAAGTACCTATGTCATGATTACATTATAGTTGAATTTTAATTTTCCAACTATAATAAGTTATTAATATTTTAAGTTTTTGATTTTGTAATAATAATAGTTGTTATCAACCCACGAATAGCCTATTTAGAAACTGTTTTAAAAATATGATAAAAAAATTGAAAAAAATTATTTTTAAAAACCGGTTTTAACCGGCAACCATTACCAACAAAACTTATCAACGGTTGACGGTTTAAACGATTGACGGTTATCATAGTGTTTGAAATATCTTTAAAGAAACCTAACCGGTTACCAAAATATCAAAATTAAACGATAACCTATTACTATTAATGTATTAATTTTACAATGATGTGTGTTTTTTTTTTATTTTTTATTGTTTTTGTGTCTGTCATCACCTTTTAGGACCGTAAAAATGCTTGGATTTTCTTCAACAGTACCTTTTCTGATAGGAAAGTGAATCTAGTTGGTACTTTGGGGAGTCAAAAGTAAAAATTTCCCAGTAGTTTTCAAAACCGAAGTGAAAAATTAAGGAAAAACGGGAAATTTTACGCAAAATCTGTTTTCGATAAAATCGATTTTGGTTTTTGGTGCTACTCTTAAACAAATGACCGTAGGTGCATGAAATTCTGACTGAATGTTTATATTAGCATTTTCTATACACCATAAATATCATTGATCCAAATATCTTGACTTATTTTGAGCTCTTTAAGGACATTTTCAGTTTCCATTTTTTTTTAGTTTTTTTTATAAAAATATCAATAAAATTTTATTTATTGGTTAAAAAAGCTTGAAAATTTAATAGAAGTCTCCTAGTATATTTTTTGAAATTCAAATGAAAAATGTTAAAAATCCTTAATCACAGTTTTTTTTTATAAGCATTTAAGGCTCAGTCAAACACAAAGCGTCCGCGCGGACAATGTAAAATAATACAACCACGCGGACTGCAGTACACCATGGCAAACCGCTTTCTGTTTAACCGAGCCTTTAAAGTTCAAAAATTGACAAAATATGGAAAAATCACGAAAATTAGCGAATTATTTTGAGTTAAGAATTTTTCTTTTTTAATCTAAGATTTTAAAATGTAATACAAGATTCTTATAAGATTAACTACCTATATCAAAAAAAAAAAAAAATGTCTATAAGAAAGTCAAATTAAATTTTTATGAGCGTTTGAAATTCAAATTTTTAAGGGCAGTAAAACAAGCTGCGATTTTCTTCAACAATATCTTGTTTGATGGGAAAGGGAATCTAGTTGGTGCATTTGAGAGGTCAAATTTTAAAATTCCTAATAGCTAGTTTTCACAAGCGCCGGGAAAAACAACATAAAAATTAAGGAAAAACGGGAATTTTAACGCAAAATCGGTTTTTGACAAAATCGATTTTGGCTTTTGGTGTAACTCTAAAAAAAATGATCCTAAATACATGACATTTTTACTGAATTTTTATATTAGCCTTTTATCTACATGAAAACATTTTCAAACAATTTTGACTTGTTTTGAACTGTTTACAGATATACTCAGTTTCGAACTTTTTTAGGTTTTTTTCTACGAATGTCAATAAAACTTTATTTGTTGGGTAAAAAAGCTTAAACATTTAATACAAAGCTCCTATTATGTTGTTACAATGACGTTTGAAAAATATTAAAAATCTTTAGTCACGGTTTTTTTTTTATAAGCATTTAAAGTTCAAATATTGACAAAATACGGAAAAAACACGAAATCTTGAAAATTATTTTTAGTATTTTTTAGCATATTATAACCTAGTCTGTAATAGATTTTTCTGTGGTGATAGTATTGTAACAATATTCTAATAACTATTCTGAGGTTGTAACATGGTTGTAACTTGTAGATAATATTATTATCTACAGCCATATTTTAAGCACAAAATAAAGCCATAGATAATGAATATTACAAGTACATTACTTAGATAATACTATCATACTTGATACTCGAGCGCACGGTCTTAGAATAATTGAGCGACGAGCACAGAAGAATAATTGTCGATATCACTCTTCAATGATCAATGATCTTCAGTATTTCAGTCTATGCCTTATTCGTTTTAAGTTAATGATAGTGTTATTTTCATAGGTATCTACTGTAAATGTGCCCAGCACATATAGTTATATAAGTGTATATTGAAGATAATAGTACATTATACTCGACGACTTCAGTATGTTGCTGCAATCAATAAAACGTCCGTTTAAATCTAAACAATCACGTACCTACACAAATAATGCACTTGAAGAATGCCTAAAACTAATCAAACTGAATTTATATGGACAATAGGAATGAAAATATGACGTACTCATACTAGAATGTGGGGAAACGCCTTTGATGTAGAAATAGAAATAGTTGGTACGCTATTGCCGTTTATTTTAATTTTAATTTAATTTTTCTGCTATGGTAATTGGTAATTAACACTCGAATTGGAAATGTTCAATGTACAGTATAATACAACAGTTAAATTAAATTTATTTTAATCAGGCTGTTAAAAAAAATATAAAAATTAAAATGGTCTGAAAACCTAATTTAATTATTTGCCAATTTTTAATTGATTTTGAATTTGACATTGATTTATGATCAACAGTACATACTATTGTAGAGTCTGTAGAGTATTATGCAAAGGTGATCTCATTTCTATGACCAATTCAACTTTTTTATTTATTAAACTGACCTTTGTACTACATAATGATTATTTTTGTTGAATATTGACAGATAGTGTACTAAAAATCTTTTTAATGGAGCTATCATATTTATTATACATTCGGTGATAAATTGACATGGAACTGAATTCAATGTTGTCAAACAAAGGACTAGATTTAAGATTTGTGGATATAACGTACAAAGTAAACAATTGGACTGATTCATTTAAACTAGGTATATTTTTTATATAATAAGCAAAAATTAACACTAAGAATAATATATTTAATAATACTTTATTTACAGAAAAGAAAACTATTTTAAAAGGGGTGAGTGGTGCGTTTTATCAAGGTCAACTATGTGCAATTATTGGATGTTCGGGATCTGGAAAATCATCATTATTAAATGCACTATCTGGTTATAAGTAAGTAAATTACTTTAAAAGATAAACATTTTATATTTTCCTTTTTTGACTAGAGAAATCATACAGTACATTAGATATCATTATTTTTAAATTCTAGAAAAAAATCTTAACTGAAAATATTATTTTATTATTATTTTTATTTTGAAAATTATCAATAATGTTAGAAATAATATTTAATTTTATGGTACACTTTTGGTGCTTTTTATAAGACCAGTACCTATGTAAATAATAAATTTAACTTATTATAGTGTAAAAATAATCCTATTAATTTATTAACTACAGGACAAGTGGATATAGTGGAACAATATTTATTAATGACAAACCTCAAGAATTGGAATCGTTTCAGAAACAATCATGTTACATTATGCAAGAAGACCAACTTCATATGCAATTAACGGTCAGAGAAGCTATAGAATTTGCATCAAAGTTGAAATGTTTAACTTTATCATTAAACGCAAGCAAGCTTAAAATGGTAAAAAATTTAACTTTTAGTTATTCCCATAATGGCATAATTCATTAAGAAACACATAAATTTTATGCTATAATGTGTACTATTTCAGATAGATATGATTTTAGAAAATTTGAATCTGCTTAAAATTCAACATACGGCTACAATGAATTTATCTGGTGGTGAACGTAGAAAACTATCCATTGCATTAGAACTGGTCCATAATCCAAGCATCATGTTTTTTGATGAACCAACCAGGTGAGTTTATATTTTTATAATATTACCATATTATTTAAATTTTAGAGTTTTTAATTAATTCACTATTAATAAATAAAAAATTATAATTTTTAGATTTTATGTTTAAATATTATATAATTTCAATGATTGGATTAATTATATTTATTGTAATTAAATTTAGCGGATTAGATAGTTTATCAGCAAATCAAGTATTAGCCACATTAAGAGAACTAGCCAACACAGGTCGTAACATAATTTGTACAATACACCAAGCTTCTGCTCCACAATTAAAGATATTTGACATTCTTTATGTACTTGCTCCATCTGGTCAATGTATTTATCATGGTTTGACATCAAATCTTCTAGATTATCTGGCTGTCCTAGGTTTACGATGTCCATTGTATCACAATACTGCAGACTACAGTTAGTATATAACTATTATTTATTGAATCTTTATTTTACAATTTTTATTTAAACTAAATTAATTAATTGATGGTTTTGATAGTAATTGAAATAAGTCTTGGAGAGTACGGAGATCAAGCTGAAAAATTGGTAAAATATATCGATAATGGAAAGTCTACAGAATGGTTAAAGAATACTTGTCAAAAACATTTAGTTAAAGGTTTGTGAAAATGAAACAATTTATTATTTAAGTTGTTTTTGTCAGTGACACCAAAGGTTTTAAAATTTTGTTGGGCAATTTCAAAACTTTGAGGCCTCAATATCTTAATTTTATTATTTAATATAAAGGTGCCGTAATATATACATTTACTCATAATAAAGTTATGACATAAATAAAATGTCCTAAATAACATGAACTTCTGTTTATTTTGACATACATAAGGCTTCTATAAAGTAAATATTAAGTAATATTGTGGTGGAGACGTTTAGTACATAAAATATAGTGTTATGTATGCTTGTTTTTATAAGCAAGTTTAATTTTTGATGTGACTGTCAGAATTGTAGATAGTTTACTATTACACAATTTAACACGGGCTTATCTAATTTCAGAGGATCACTTGATAGCTGTTAACATCAATGACGAATGTAAAAATACACAATTTACCAACCATTTGATTCAACTTGTTATTTTATCACACAGGTCTACAGTTAAGACATTAAGAGAAAAAGTAATTATAATAGAAATTGAGATTTATTTTTATTTTTACCATTTATATAGTATTTACTATACATAAATTATATAAATACATATTAATACATATTATTTTATTGTATTCATAGTTCATCACTACAAGATTGATGGTTCATATTGTTGTTAGCGCTGTATACGGTTGGGTATACTTTGGTGTTGGTATCAATGCATCATTTATACATGATAATCTAATGCTGTTGTTCTTCAGTTTACTGTTTATTATGTATACTGCTAGTTCGTCAATGATAATCAACTGTAAGTTTTGCACAGTTAATAATTAATAACATGTATACAGGGTGATTCACCAAAAATATTCACTTCCATTTTTTCCTTTAATAATGAATTAATTCAAACTTTGATTTTTCTAAATATACACCTATATTCTATGGCGATACAAACTCTGTTTCTTATAATGTAAACTATTTAATGGATAATATTTTTGTTAATGCTGATGTACCTAATTCAAAATTTGAACGAGTAGTTTCTCAGTTATTAAAATGTTTGTACTAAGGATAATTTATTATAGTCCTTAAAAATGGTTTTACATAAATATAAAATGTTGATAGATTAACATTAGCCATTACAATTTTTAAATCACCATAGTCCCTAACTTATGAATCCATTATTTATGAACTTTTCATTCTTAGTACAAAAAGTTAAATAGGTAACTAAGACACTACTTGTACAAATTTTGATTCTGGTACATCAGCATTTTCAGAAAAATTATCCACTAAATATAGACAGTAGAAAAGGTGGTTTCTTATTTGAAAAATTGATGTTTATATCTACACAGGAGTACAGGACACTCCTTACGTAGTACAACAAATCTCAAGAATTTAAAAATCAGATTTTGAATATCTGCATTACTGAAGATCAAAGTGATGATCATGCTTGGTAAATTATCCTGTATAAGTATATTGAATATAATAAACTTTGTGTGAGTACATGCATTATAATGTATAATATATCCGTGACATTTGTGTTGTAGTTCCCTTAGAAATTCCAATACTTTCAAAAGAGCATTTCAACCAGTGGTATTCCTTGTCGTCATATTATCTGAGTTGCACTATAGTAGACCTACCAATTCAGGTAATGGTTTGAAAAGCCCCAATGAAAAAATAAAACATTGAAAATATATCTATATAATAATGAAAAAATTGAACACACACATGGTTATAATAATAATAAAAAAAAAAACATTAAACAAACACCAGTACATCAGATAAAGGTATATAATTTTCTGAAACCACTCCATAACTTAATTAGTTAAATTTAATATGTTTACTGTTTAGTTTTATATATAGTAGTATACTACATTTTTTTGATGTATTAACTAATGTTTGTCTTATAAACATGATTCACTGATTCAATGTAACACTGTCATATGATGTATCACTAGTATTATTTTTGACACAAATAACAAATTATTTCTATTTTTCAGGTTCTGTGTACATTTTTGTACTGTGTGGTACTGTACTATTTCACTGGTCAGCCACTTGAATGGCCAAGATTTGGATTGTATACGCTCATGATGTTAATGGTGGGACTGTTATCACAGACCATAGGCATGTTAATGGGAACATTGTTCAATGATTTAAGAGTGAGTATTCTATAATATGTTTATGGCATTAACCGTCTAGTGTTAATTACTTTTTTTTTTTATATTATGTTCATAGTTCAGTACGATTCTAACAAGCTTCTTGCTCATGCCATGGATGATGTTTGGTGGAATTTTTATTAAAATATCTGACACACCAGAGATTTTTCGATGGTTGTTTGACATTTCTTTTATGAAACATGCCATGGAAGGAATAGTGCATTGTGTGTACGGTTTGGATCGACCCAGGTTATATTGCCCCAAAGTATGCTATTACTACCATGTTTGAAAGATTCAAAGTTCTATTATATAATATTTAAACTTTGAATATCATTTCAGATTTACTGTTACAGCTCTTCGCCGTCAAATATATTAAAAGATTTGGACATGCCAGTCAATAAGTATTGGTTTAATTTCTTTGCTGTTACTGCCATTTACTTGATATTGAAGGTGCTTACATATTTAGTGTTGAAAAAAAAGTTAGAAATTCACTGATGGGCATCCATGCTTAGTTTTATGTTTAAGAAGTCATCATACATAGACATATAGTATATATTTTTATTTGAACCATTCGCATTGATATTCTTACCAATGATTTTTTCTGTTTTGACTGTTACCCCAAAAACTTTGCCAAAGATAAAACATTAAAGTGATACTAAATAATTATTATTTTATTAACAAATTAAAAATAAAGTCAATTGTTTAATTTAAGTTTTTAAATCACAAATTAATGTAATAATTAATGAGACTGGTGATTGCTGTGTGACTATTATCACTGTTTAATTTATTGTTATTGTTTACCATTATATTATTCACATACTTCGTTTTATTTATTGTTTTAAAAAATATGTTGCATTTTTAGTTTATTAATTATGAAGTAGAATGTTCACTCTAGTCGACAATGTGTTTACTTTGTACAATTTATTATGGACATACATATACAGTTTTATATATTTCATTTGACTTTTGATATATTTAAACACATTTTATGTGTCTTTTGGCCATAGACTAAGGTCATTCCAATTGTTTTAAATATATTTCAAAATCTTGATGTATTTAAAATGTTAAATTAATTTTATTTTTATAACAATGTAAACTTTATTGTCAAACAATTTAATCATCACAAAGAATATTGTAAGACGTGTTCTATAGAATTTATTTTTATATTAATAAATATTAAACAATATTAGTTTTTGCCTAGTTATTTTATATACAAAATATTAATACTGAAATAGAATAAACGCCAAATGAAATTGTACACCTTAAAAGAAGTTTTTGTAAATTGCAGTTCACCATCTAAAACCAGTTTTTTCCTATGTTAACTGGTGATTCTCCCAATGGAAGCAGAGTTTATACTATGTATTATGTAAATGCAATGTATGAAAGATAATTTTAAAAAAAAACTCATTATTTTAAATTTATAAATCTATTTCTTACACTATGTGATTATGAGGCCACCACTATGCAAGAAATAGTTTTTAAACATAGTTCATCATTTTGGCATCTTATAACATTTTTACATGCAGGCAGGTCTTTTTTTTACAAAATAGTCACTAATTATGTCTTATTTATCTTTTTACTACTTAATCAAAAGGCAATATTTATTTTTAATTGTATACCGTTGTTATGGAAGAGTTCTACTTATTACATTAAGATTTATGCAAGTGTGATTTTCAATTTGGGTAAAATTCAATATTCAGTATTTTAACAAGTTGTTTCGTTTGATATACAAAAACTAACCCAGTCACATTAAGTTATATTCTGACGTGCAATACACCACACAATAACAACTATGAATATAAGAACAATTGACAAACATAATTTATAGAAAAACTCAATCAGTCTTCAATTAAATGTATAGAACATTCTAATAACTAATATCCTATCAAATTTATATAACAATCAAAGATATTTAATTAGTGATCCCAGTGATTGACCAATGGATAGGTTATGTAATTATTTTATTTTACATTACAGCTATTATTTTTTTATTCTAAAAATTGTTTGGCCAGTATTATTGAGAAAATCACCAAAAACAAATAAAATCTAATAAGCATTATGATTTCAACATGGACACATATATTTCAATACAAAAAGACTGCAACAGTTTAAAAAATATATAATCAACGAATGTAGGTGAAAAAAAAACAAACAAGACAATAATAATTTACAAATAAAAACTATGTGTGATATGTTTCTAAAATAAAAAAATAAAACACTACGCACCCAAAGAAAACCTCTAATAAACATTTACCAAACAGTAATTTAATAAATAAATGTATTACATAATATTATGATTCAATGATTGTATTAAGTAATAAAAAAGAAGTCTGATGTTCAATATTGCTCAATATTCAATAGGAAATATTAAATTGTTGGTTGACGCCTGTTTCGCAAGAGAAGCGTTTTTCCTGGCTGATTTACTCTTGCGTCGTTTGTGGTCTTTTTTAGAGTCGGCTACAACTGTAACTTTTGACGATACAGTCTTTGGTGTGCCATTACTATTGTCATCAGACATTTCCCCGGCACTGCTTTCTGACACGCTGGTCTCTTCGCTTTCTGAAACTACATTTAGCGGCCCATACGCTCTGTCTTCGGCTTCAGACGCTTCGCTTTCACTAGGAGTATTATATTCTCGTATATTGCGCTTACGCTGCTGACGTTGTCTGTGTTTTTTTGCTTGTGCTGCTATGCTTATATTGAAGCTGAAAATTGAAAATTATACTGTAAGACATACCATTTAAATATTGTATAACATTTTATAATGCATACTTAATCATTTTTTCAATGACATGATCATTAAAACGAACGGTTTTTTTTGAATTTAAATCATTCATACTTGACCCCAGTACATCTGAACTTTCAGTGTCCACGTTGTCCACAGATGAACTGTATATTTGAGAAGACAAATTAGAGTCATCTATGGTACTACATTCAGACAAAGCTCTTTTTTTTAAGATTCCTCGCTATCGGAAACAAAAAAAATTCATATTAATTTAAATGTTTGCACATTTAGAAAAAAAAATATAATATTTATTCATAGCATAATCACTTACGATTGTTGGTCTGATGTTATTAAATTCAATTGGTAATGATCCGGGTATGAAATCTATTGTTTTTCTAGTTTCTGGTAAACTGCCGACAACAGCTATTGGTATGGCATTTGATTTTTGTATTTTCTTTCCTTTCTTTTTTTTTTTTTTTTCCTTAGTTGTTTTAAGATTTTTATCTTTGCACCGATAATTTTCATCATTTTTCTTGATGCTCTGTTGTTTTTGATTATTTAATTCATCCTCTTTAGTGTAGTCAAATACATCATCGTCATCATCATCATCGTCGTCATCATCACTGTCATTGAGAGGAATTGTAACACCGTTTGTTAAAGGTTTTGAGTTTTCTTTAAGTGTTTCCATTTTAATACAATGAATTTTTAAGTTATCCTGGTCAAGTCCATACCAATATTGATTGTTGTCAGGTTTAAAATGTATATAAAAATTAAGTATAACATTTTTATCAGAAGGTAATACGTTGACATCAGACTTTAATAAGCTCGATTCAGATGGAATTTTTAAGCAAAAAGCAAACCATATAGGAAAAAATCCCGAACCAATGGAATGGAATTTGCCGGAGATCAAATTGTTGTCCTTAATAACTATCACATCAATCGATGTTGGATCGACATTTTTTACGTTGAGCGTGAGAAAACATTTATTTTCAAAAATAAATTCGTGATCTGGCAGGATATAGTGTACATCATTTTCAGTGATATTACTATTATTACAGCTATTTCGCACAGTGTTGTCTTCAAGATCATTTGCGTTCACATTGTCATGACCATTAGTCACTATAGCTTTATTAACATCCATAGTATTACAACCTTGGACGTCATTGTTAACTTCACTATTGATCAAAACTTCATCCAAATTACTATTTACAATATCAAAGTTATGACCATTTTCATCTTTGGACATTTCAACCTCACTAACAAGATTTTTTGCATACTCCAGCGATGGCTCTGATCGCGAGACTGGAAGACACACAATCAACTTTTTAGTACTTTGATCAAACGTAGCATTACCTTCATTTTCCAGTACGCTGTAAGGCAAATTGATATCAAGTTTATACTTTGAAGGCTTATGACAAACTAAATTCAATGTCTTAGGGAGCACATCAAGTTCTACATTTGCTGAAGAATCCAAGAGCGGTAAGTTAATTTCAACAATTAACTCTTTTGGTATGACAGCATTCATTTTACAATGCATATTATATCCATGTTCTTGAATGTCTATGTCGTTTCGATATTTTATAATGTACTTAGGAACAGTAAACAGTGACTTTTGTTTCAAAGCACCCAGATCATGATGTTGAACCGGTCGATCAACCGGTGGCTTATACGGACACCCGGGTAATTCAGCAGACTGGTGTTCGGCGGACGGCTGGAAATCCTTGATCGACTTGCGTATGACCAACGATCGAGCGACACCTTTGAATGCAATTTTCGGATACTTGAGATTAGCCTTGTCTAAAACAACATTGTTGTTCTTCTCGACCATACTGAGTGCCGTGTCCTCGACCATGTCTTTGAGACTCTTGCCGTGAGTGGTCAACTTGAGCGCGTCCGGATGAAACACCACATCGTACACGTCGCACGGCTTGTGGGCCTTGTCGTAGTCCTCGCGCACCGGCGACAGGCAATGAGGCAGGGACCAATGGTCGCCGCCGGTGCCCGGGCGGCTGGTCGGCTTCTGCAGCACATCGCAACAGCACACGTTGATGAACACCTTTCGCACGCCGTTGGCGCTCGTCTTCACCACGTACCCGGGCTGCGGGCGCACGAACGTCACTCTGGTGCCGCGTTCCAGTTCGTACTGTTCTATCTCCCGCTCGTACTGCGCTCGGTTCTCCGGGTCGTTTATCTCGTCCACGTACTCGCACAGCAGTTTGCGGAACTGTTCATTCTTCAACGCCTCGCCGATGCTGTCCAATTCCTGTTTGGTGATGTCCAGATCCTCGAGTTTTGCCTGTCGACTCCCGTCGTCGTTCATAGCTCGATCACGCGAGTTTTCGGGCTCTCGTACTGTCGTCGTCGACGAGGAAAAAACGATCGGTCGGGAGTGTGATTTTCGTGTTTGCGCAGTAGTGTTCACCGTTTACGTTAACCGTCCGCCGCGGACCGAACAGTAAATATTATTGTATGTATTATTATTATATCGATAAGTAGGTGGTACAATTATAGTCGTGCCTATCTATTTATTACTATTGTTGCCTAGACCTGGTGGTGCTGCTGCGGCGGCGGCGGCCTATGATTTACAACTACAACTACTGTGACCGTCACGGAAGTAGCATAATAATAATACTATAATAATGTTTACTATTATATTATTATTATATATATTCATGGTTTAATCGAGCATTGTTCAACACACCAATACACCATAGATACGTTATCACTTATCAGCGGTAGACCTCCCGGCCGGCCCGGCATAGATACAATTATCAGCAACTCCGGGTTTACAGCTGTTTCTTTCGGATAACACGGATGTCGGATATTTGTTGTTTTTTCCGTTTTCGTGCGTCATGGGATTCAACAACATTATTATTATGACGTGTATGACCATTTTATTTTTATACCATTAAATTAATACATAATTATCATTATGTTTTTGAAATGTAGCAACAGAAGTAACAAAACGATAATCTAAGTTGTTAACTAAACTCTAAAGTTACACAATATAGACAATAGACATATAGGTATACGTATAATATTGGCATATTAAAATAGGTATACCTACAAATTCATATTATTTATTACTATTCCTATGATAATACACCGTAAATTATAATAATATTCAGTACCTAATACCTATATTATAATCCTGACCTAGGCTCCCTCTAGAAACGGTTTACCAGAAAGATTGTCGATGTTCACTTCTATATCTATTTTCAACGTCGTACATTTTATTGAGCATATTATTATTACTAATTATATTTGTTTTTATGATGGAAATAAAGTACGTGTCTATTTGGCAACAGTCCACGTGGTCTGGCTTCTCCGTATCATACAAAAAAAAATATACAGCAGTGTCAATTATAAATTATAATAATTAATAAATTAGCCGATAAAATATAAAATACGTCACGACGACGATTAGTATTTGGAGGACGTTATCGAGTTGTTGTTTTCATTATGCTACTGCAGTTAGCCGTGGTCCGTGGACTACGAATTAAGTTAGATTATAGGTACATTGTTATATTACTTTATTGCATTAATCTTACACAGGTAACTAACAGGTGGTCTCCTCTAGAACGTGTATATTGTATAATAAATATTTTAAGACGCTCAGATGTGTACTAAATAATATAAGTCATAACTCATAACTATCCATATCATAGGCAAGGTATAGAGTAGGTATTACTCGGCTAGGTATAATTAAAATCGACGCCTATTAAAAGATATAAAAGATTAATTATAGTGAACGTCGCTTCGTCGGGATTAGACCTAGGTGGCTTGGATCGAATATTTCTATAGTTGTAAACTTGTAAGTTCTAACTTTGTTTTATTGTACCAACCATAACTTGGTATAGTTGGTGTGCTGATGCATATTGCCTGGTGTTGATTTTTAAATTTAGAAAAGTTGTTAAAAAGCGAAAACTATTTTCAGTAATTTTTACAACATGCCACATGGCACACTAAATGTTTCTCTTCACATTTTCACGTCACGAACAACTTTTTCTTCAACGAAGGTCTTTTTTATAACTATACAATTTTCTACACCAAATTTGACAAAATTTTATTTTATAATTTATCATAATAATTATAAAAAAAACCTTCAAAATCTAACCGGTTGAAAACTACTGGTTTATAGTAGTTACCTATATATGTTCTTGGCACCTAACGGATTGGACATAAAAGTCAAAAAGTAGAAATAATTTAAAACATTCGACTGACACTCGAGTTGTTTTTTTTTCTTTTGAACTACTACTAACTATATAAAATCATTAAAAATTACTAGGTACCTATAGAACCCGAAAGTGACTCTAAAAACAGCGAAAATAATATATCCATGTAGAATGACACATATAAATGGAAATATTAAATTATAAAATGTACGAGTAGACGTAAAAAATGTAAATGTAAATAGTAAATGCACAATAGATAGACAGATAGTGGCATAGTACAAACATTATATAACTATAAAGTTTAAAAAGAGAGTAAAAATGTGATGTTTAATTGTTTTAACTATAGCGCCTAATATTTAAATAATAGGTTTACCGATTACTAGTAAACTAGGTGTTTGGGTCGAATATCTAATATCAATTAGTAATTACCTATATTATTTTTAAAAAGTCATTATTCATTATTCAGAGACACGACAATGCCGATCGATTCCCGTTACCTTGAAACATTTTTTGCTTTTTCTTATTTTCTTTAAACAATTTATGAAAATTCTTATTTTGGTAATTTTACAATATTTTTATTTTTGTTAATAGTTAGCTTATAACGTATAAATATTATAAAATCATCAGTTATGAGAATGTTTATTCCACATAAATCCTATGTGGGCACTACTATAAAAATAATATTCATTACCTATTCAATATATTTTTATAATTTGCTAATTTGCAGTTTAGCATTTTTTCCTGCAACTTTCGAATTTGGTGTGAATCTAAATAAAATACATTTTATCGTCTGCTGGTATAAAATTAGATCGTGGTGTTTACTGTACTATTCATTCATTATACATACTTCGTACATCTGTAAAATACCTACATATTATTACGTACTAGTGTCTAGTGTATTACCTTTATCTACCTATATTAACTATTATATCGGAGAAAACTACCACAAAATACTATATAGACCTTTTTATTACATTATTACATTTTTGATTTGAAGCAAAAAAATATTTTGATACAAATTACTTAAATGTATTAGTTAGGTAGGTCGTGAATAATAAACAACGATATTTTTAATTTGATTTTGAATTACCTAGGTATACGCTATAGTGGTTTTTAATTATTTTATGTCGTTTTAAGTATAATTGTAT
>WHPZ01584389.1:7991-19641 GCA_016617965.1 Macrosiphum rosae | reverse complement strand
TTGTGATTAAAAAAAAATAACAAGCTCACATTATTTCAATAATTGTTGATATATTATGCATATGCATGTGATAGAATACAGAAGTGCAGCATATTATAACACCTACATCATAAATATTCAAATAAGGAATATTGTCAGTGTTATATTGGCGTTATGTAGGTACTTTGGTATTATTTAAACATCATCATGATAACAATTAGATTATGCTATACTGCTTAGGTAATAGGTATGTAAAACATTTCGAGTTCAAATATAATCACCATTCACCCTGTATAATATAGGTAATGTTTTTTACTTTGTAGTTACTAGTTTGTACTCGCATACAACATAGTAAACGCGTCTAATATAATAAGCGTAGAAATAATGGTAATAAATATATAGATGCACATTTGTAAAATATTATGTATAGAGATAATAGTAATGACGTTTAAGCATAACCACTGCGGGCGAATATAGAAAACAAAAGTATATTAAATATAGTATACCATTATATACGTACCATTATATACTTACTCTACCTATACCTGTACGTGAAGACAATCATGTGTACCTACTATTATTATAGTGTTATTTTGTTGGTTTTTTTTATTTTGTATTTGTTCCTAACTCATTCGAAGACCTTGAGCAAAGACACTCGACCTTGTGGTCGACCTATGCACGCCAACCAACAACGAATCCTCGTGTATGCTTAAACACAATAATAATATTATGATGTGCAGGCTATAACTTATAGCCTGTAAGCCCATATGGTATACGACGGATGTACGACGTTCCTCACGAACTGCCTCACGTCCCCATCGCTTAACTTATGCAGTTACGCTACCACACAGCCGTACAGACGTACCTACTATAAAACTTACGATCATATTATTACATTAATATTATGTATTTGTTACGAGCAAAGCGAAAAACTGGCTATTTTATAAAATCACCGGCCGCGGAAATTTCAATAGAATTCCCAATGTAGACATTATCACAGTGGCGTAGACAAGGGGGTGACGTGGGGGTCAGATATCCCCATTGGCTTTTTATTACCTTAGTCAAAAGTTTTGAGAGGGTGGGGGATTTTCCAATTTTTCTCTCCCATTAGCTATGCTGGTTTTTTTTTATCCCCCCCCTTTCAGAAATCATGTCTACGCCACTGCATTATCATATTATAAGGCCTAGGTATTGTATACAATGACGAAGGATCTAGCGGAAATGTAAATTATAAGTTATATTTCTAGTTTTAATATAAACTGAAGAAATGGTTGTATAATATTAGTATATTAATATTTAATTTAAAATTTAAAAAAGAGAATGATTTCATATTTAATTATTATTTATTTAAAACTGTGAACACGGTCCGCGGATTACTTCCATGACATTTTGATATACAAAAGTCGTCCAATAGCTTTGCACTTCGTTTATGATACTAAACAGTTCTTAATAAATTATACACATTGTATAATTGTACATTACTTTGACTGTAGACTGTATAGACATTAACATCTTTAGTTATGACTTATCGGCATGCATACGTGTTCGCAACAGTGTTCTTAGGATAGAGTTTACCCGGTAGAAGGATTGACTACTCTGTGTCTATGTAAAGGTACCCAAACGATAATAAAAAACTAACATTTAATATTTTGGAAATGTCAAGATCATAAAATAAATATATATATATAAGAATAAGAATTATTGTCGAGTATATAATCACAATATTTATAATACCTTGATAGTGATTGAGAAACATTTGACCAAATGAAATGCCTATATGTAAATACTAATTAAAATGCAAAATTTTAGTATCAATAGATTTTAAATTGTTTGATAACTATCAACATAATTTATTTGCATGTATAGGTATACCTTTTATATAGCTACAATATATTATGAAGATTTTTTTAAAAGTCCAAATTATTTGCGATAAATCGGTAATTTTATTAATTCATATTAGTGTACCTATATTATAGTATAATGTTTAAATAATTATAATTTCAAAAAAAATTATAGAATATCCGGGTTTTCTCCATTGCCCATGATATTAGTATAAAATATGATGTACCTATAATAATATGTAAACGAATGAAAATTGAGTCTTCACTCGGCTGATTTAGTCCGCGATACACAATAAAATATTACAATAATAATGTGAGGAGATCACGCGGAAACAAACAAAACCACTGACAAGCGAGTTCGTTTTTATATAAATATCATAAATTATTTGGCTTAGGACGAATACAAAAACACACGGATTATTTAAAAAAAAAAAAAACAATAAAACTGACTACTATATGTTGCATCGGAGTCCGGTTTGCTGGAACAGAACGAGGTGGAAATCTAAACTGTATACCCGGGAAAGTGTCTTCCACATTGTGATTTGTTATAATGTTATGAATAAAAACTATAGCGTTTTGTATAGTTGTAGGTTTTTCTATATAATTTTTTTTCTTCTTCGGAATGATAATATGTATTAAACAATTTGTATTTGTAAATTTTTGTATATATATTATTCATATAGAATAATAGTAACAGTCTGCAGAAAAAACGATAGCGTCAGATTAATAAACAAATAGTAAATACATTTTAGAATTTACCAAACAATAACAATATGTGAAGGATTTAGAAATAAGAGAACTGAAAAATCAATACGCTCGTGGCTGATGTCACCAAAACAATAAAAAATTATCGTAATAAATTGTTTATACCGATTATGTAACGGTGTCAATTATCAACTTCCTCCGCGTTGCAGTTTTAAAATATGTATTTTCATTAACTGCAGTCTCGAGAAGTGAAATCATAAATGTACAATGTTTAATCAACTCAAAGAATACATGATTCATTTCCGAAAGTAGTTGCATTAATGACCCAGTTTGTTTTTGAGTATAAAATCGGTTAAAATGTAAACAACGTGAGAAATAGTTAGAATTATTACCTGCTGTGTTATTGTATTATTAAATGCTCTATTTCAAAGAATGAAAAAAGTGAAATAATTAATTAAAAAAAGATGAGCAGTTTCATTATAGTTTTAAAGTTCCTCCCGTTGATGAAAGTAGTAGGTATGTTAAATGGTTACTATATTTAGGTACTAATATATAATATACCATAGCAAAATAATTTTTACCCATTTAAAATTAAACTGTTTCAAAGAAATTGTTGGTGTTTTTTTATTGCTACACTCAATTTGACAATTTTTTTTTACTACAAACAAAACATCCAAATTATGACTAATACGTTGTGCGATTAACGAACATTAGTATAGTATAATAAGTATGTTCAATATCGTAATGACAAAGTAAAAACAATTAAGACCATTGTCCATTATGGCATTTATATAGGTATTGTATGACGAACATAAAAAACCTGCAATGCAGCGCATGACGCGCATAATAAAAGAGGTAACAGCAAAAATCGAATCTACTTATATTATGTTATACTCCGCTGCTGTTCGTGTACTAAAGTGCAGAGAACGCGTTTAATATAACGTGTCAGAGACGTCGTATGATAATAATATAATATTATGTATTGTAATATCGACGAAATATGTTATTATTTACATCCAACTCGCGAGACAGTACTGCTTCGGGGTGCGGATAAATGGGATAATCGTTCGGGATAGGTCATGAACGCATAAATTACGAATGCGATACGCCACCTTGAGATGAGTAGATGACCATTCGGAGACTATTATGGGTACCTACTCTCACACTATTAGATGGGCGGATAAGGCTTGTACAATAAAATGCCACAGCATAACACATAGTTGATAATCGAACATGCATTCGAACGCTGATCAAAGTTCTTGTGAAACAAGAAACGCGCTTTCAGGCCGTTGTAAAAATATATGTGAAATTTTAATTTGAGAATAATAGCTAACACAAAAATAGTATATCGTTGGAAAATTCCGACCGTGACTTAAACAACGGTTAGGTAATTGAAAAAAAAATATGGATGAGATATTATTTTATTATGTTTTATTTGTTGACGGAGATTCACTCCACAATGTTTGTAACCGATATTAATACATTTTGAAATTTAAATAAATTTACGAAAAAAATTGAAAAGTTGCAGAAATTATACCAAACTACTCAGACAGTATAGAATCGAAGTGTGAATAATCGGAAGTCGGAATCAATTGAAAACGAAAATAGTTTTTGAGTTTGATCCGTTGTTCTAAGATAAAATCATTTATAAATTATAAGAACCTAAATAATTGTGACGATAAAGCATTTCGACAAATCAGTCACTACAATATTATTATATTGGTTGCCATAGTAATAATTATTGTTGTTGGATGGCCACACAGTTGAAAACACATACTCTCAGTTTATCGTCAACGACCACGACGCCTCTAGGCAAATCGCTTATACGGATGTGCGATATTCGGCTCATCGATGTAACATTTTACGTTATAGGTCGTAAATACGTATAAATATAAATATGGTAACGACCTTTAAACGTCGAATAATTAAGTGTTTCGAATTAACATTTCTGTACATAAATACGTATTTTTATTATGCGGCTCGTCCTTCGAATTATACACGCGTCGCGTTTATCAAATTATAAACTGGTGCGATTATAAAAAGGTATATTAAAATGCAATTTAATAATATTTTATATTTCACTTTCCCGATTTAAAGTATAAAACGACGACCACGGTCCACGGTGTGTAGTATAAAAATATTATACTTTGTGATTGTGAATACAAAATATATATTACGCGTGGTCGTGGCCAAGGAAATTCCCTCGGGGGCAGAAAAAAACTGTTAGAAAAATACGAAATCGGTAAAGAATTGTTAAATATTACACTGTCGATGTTATTATTATCGAAATGGACATGGTAATATTGTGTAAATTATTATCATATTATATTATGGTTTTCGATTTCTTTCGTTCAGTGATTTTGTTCGGCAGACGAATTTCTCAGCGACTATACCGGTATACGCTGAGCTATCTATATATTATATAATATATTCTTTTAAATTAAAAACATTTAAAAACATTAAATGTTTTAACTTTCAATATACGATTGTATGTGTAATATGCAAATAGCACGTTTTACAAGTTGAATTATTCATTAATATAATATATATTTCACCAATTCACAATGTAAAAATTCACGTGAATATTTAAAACTTTACATTATAATATAATAGTTGTTTCAAAAGTATAGATTACTAAGCTATATCAATCGCAACATCGCATGCAGTTACATAATTTCTATATAGTTTTGATGTTTGTAGTCGGTTAAATGTCTTGAGATAGTTTTCGGAACATTATCTAGGACTCAATAGTGTCTAATTATGAGTGAATTTTGAGTTATTTTTCAACTAAAAGAAGAAAAATGTCGGTATCGATGTGAAAATATTTATTTGTATTCAACTCAAGTGCTTTTTACACATATAAGTTACACTAAGAAAAAAAAATACATACGCTATAGTTGTAGAATTTTTAATTTTAGCTGACGATGCGTCAGTCATTGTAGTGATATTGAGCTTTTGTCAGAAGGCCTCATTTATTTTAATATTATAATATATCACAGTAGTATATACGATTTTATGGGAATAATTAATTTATAAATTACAAAGGACTGAACCTCACTAATTGTAAAGTAAGCATATCCCTAAATTAATTTATTGACGATATGACGGATACGTGAGTTTTTCATGATTGGGTTTTGTCTAGAACCATACTCTCGGGTATATTTGAATGATTTTCCTTTAAAATTCCGTTGCTTGATTACCAACGACGTTAATATAAATGTATAATACGAATTTCAGTTAGGTACGCCTCTATTCTTAATTATGCAAATATGTTAATATTCGCGGCCCCTCGATTTTTGCAGCATAACCTGGCCTGCCGATGGTCACGTTTCTCCGGCGAAAAAACAATGCTTGCGCAGGACATCAATCAGCGACGACAATAATAATATTATTATGATATTGCAGGTCGTATCTATAATTGTATGTGTACGGACCTCAGCCCACGCTAGTCATATGTTTATATACACACCCGCGTCCGAAAATTATAGAACTATACAAGTTTGCAGTACTAAATTGGCGCTCCTATACGGACAAGGCACAACCGATCGTCTTCTCTCATCCGATGCCTACGAGCTATACGACCTACCTACTATGTAACTAACCTGTTATAATATTATTAATGAACACGATCGTCTGTCGATGATCGTGTGGTTAACTCTTTACCTACGCCGCATCTTCCTCGAAACTAATTTAAAGAAAACCAAAACTGTATATTTATCAAAAATATTACAAAATGCAAATAATCGCAAACCAGTTCTGAGAATTCTAAATGTGTTTTAGCCAACCCCAACATTTTATCAATTCACGCTTACAAAATATCAATAGTTATCAAATTGCTGCAAACAATTATTATAAACTGGTTTTTAAAAATTAACAAACCGTTGTTTTATCAAATTGTACATGACATTATTGGACAAAGCCTGTTGCTACAAATCTTGAATAATTCTAGAATATTATACCTTTAATTCACATGTTACAACATATTTCACAATTTATTGATCTAATACTCATAATATGTTAACAATCATAAGTGTAAAAAATAAATTGGTATATGATTGATGGTGGGGCTGCATAAATATACTATATTATTATAGTTATCAACTCCCCAAAACGTGATACACAATTGTATGGCTTTGGATTTGATTAATACATTTGGAATAAGTAATAACGTATAAAAATACAATGAATACAAAGACTCCTGTCTATAGTTTTACTAAAGTCTAAAATTGGATGTTAAAGTTAGATGTCAAAGAACCTGTTTGATTCTCTACACTTATAGGTAAGTGCTGGAGAACAATATCAGATGCAAATATTAAAATCACGCTATTGCCTTTCTCTCAGTGTTCGGAGGGTTTTATTATAATATAGATAACGCACTAAACAATAAACAGTTTATCTAATATTTTATAATAAGTATTAGCTTTATTACCAGACTTTACCCTGGACAAAATTAACAATTATATCATACTGCACTCGGTGTATTTTGGTATATACATTTTGCATTTTATAATATAATAGGTATATAATATAGTCTTACTAAAAATACAAATCTCATCACATCACACGTCACGAAGTTGATTACGATAAACCATAGGTTAGCCACGAGTGTTTTTTTTTTATTTGTATAAAAGTGAAATTCAAACTATTCTTTTGTAGTCTAAAATGCATTCATTTAAGTTTACGCAAACATAATATTATATACCTAAGTAATGTATAACAATACAACGATCTCGTGTACACGGAAAAGATTCTCGACGTCGTCATTATATGTATATAAATGTGCGGGCGTTCCTGTCCATGTATTATATACCTATTTAGCTGTAATAAATATTATAACAGTCAGTAAGAATATTACAGACGCCACAAGCCTGCTGTAGAGCGTTCGCATTTATTTGTAACCAGAAAAAGCTCCACCCAAATCCATTCCGGTTCTCATGTCCCGTGTGCTTTCTCCAGTTGACGACTCGGCGGCTTATTAACACAATAACAATTAATAAAATACTAATTATTTCCTCAAAACCTAAAACAATGTAAGCAGCACGCGTGTCTGAGAACTTACACCCGCGGTCGGTCGCAACACGGTCGCGTGGCGCGGAGAAAGGTACCACCACAGTGAGTGTAGCAGTTTTTGTATATTATATGCATTAATATGACGTTATACTACATAATAAATTATTATTATATTATTAAATTTATGGCACGTGAAAATGTGTTCATACTTTTCCCTGTGAAAAAAGCTATATTGCGAGTCTTGCGACAAGTTTTTTTTTCGATTGACACTTTTTATTAGCCTGATATTATAATAAGCAGGTATACAAAGTTGTATACATATCTAGGTCCTACTCGAACAGTGATGATTATAAATACTAAATGGTGAATTTTAATATTTGATTATCGTTCAATAGTGAAAAAACTTAATTTTAGTAAACTGTGGTCTGGAAGCATGATGATATGTTATGGTGTATCACTGTTTCCAAAAGCAAAAACCAAATGAACATAATTAGATTATGAATTTAGAACGGTAATGTTGATTTTGGTTGTCTCCGGAAGCTTATAGTTTTTTAATTACATTTCGTTTATACGAATCTATTCAATAATAGTTTATAAATATTAAACAATAAACATAATATCATAAGAATGAACATTGTTTTTTACACGCATAAAATATATAATGCGAGTCATAAATAGAAACTAAAAAAACTTCATTATGGTATATTATTCTACTTTTGAAACTCTATAATTTAAAGAAACATGAGTACTAGCTATAAAATAATGAAACGCATATAAGATTTTCGCACATATGAACATGATTTTAATTAATTATCAGTCCAATGGGTAAACACACACCTACCATTAAAAAATAATGGTTTCTACTAACCTATAACATAATATATACCTAGGCGTATATAATATATAGATACCTAGTAGGCTAGTAGGCACCTAACTTGTATTAAGCGCATATTTTATTCTATTCAATATTAAATAGACTTAAATCTAATTTATGCTATCTTACTTATAAAAATTATATTATTACAAATATTTTATATTCTTCGATTTATATATACCTAATATTATATGGGAACACTTCAACAATAATAATTCAAGTACTTACAATAGTTCACAATACTTAAAAATGTATTCGGTATATAGTTTATTTGAAAGTACAAAAAGTGATTATTATATAGAAATATTGTATTTTTCATTATTATTATAGTATTATATACTTGTAAGCGCATTAACTACAAACGGAATAACAAAATGCATTTCAATTTAATTTTCCTCGATCGCGTGTTCGTGTCCGATCGATAAATTCAATGTGTTTATGTCGCGTATACTCGAGTGTTGAAATTCAAAACAAACAATTAAAGCCAACGTAATTGTAATATTTTATTCACTATATATATTTTATTTTATTGTTTCATACAAATATTTATAAAACGCTTTCGGTGTTCTCAAGTATTTTCATGAAATAATAATTGTGTTACGATCCTTGACCAGCACCTTCATAGGACAGTGACGACAACGTTGGTTGGTATTTTCGTCTCGTTCGAAAATATATCCACTATCCCACCAATAATTGATAATAACGATGATATTATTATCATAATAAACCATAGATCACGCGGCGTTCATCATGAGAACGGCCGTGACTGACCTCGGCGCGGCTTTCACTGAGTCAACGGTCGTGGACAATCGATGAGCTATAGTGCTATATACAGATAATGTATAATAAAATATAATATATATATCGATAAAATAATTATATCGCCAAAGTTCATAGATACTTATACACAAACAGCATCTATTACGGGTGGCCACGGAGAAAAGGCCCTGAAATTTGACACTATATAATTATTAGATTGTTTGTACGGCGAGTAGAATGCAACTGTCGTTGTAGGTACATTATCTGAAATGAAATCGACCGGGGTAAAATCAATAAGCTTGACGTGCACAATGCTTGTCCATGGATCAAGTAATATACTTATTTTATTTTATTTTTTTTTATCAAAATCCGACAACACGATTTCATTCGTGGTTTTATTGATCCGACCTTTGACGTGGAAAGGCGCCGTCTATATGTAATGGTCTATGGACAAACCTATATTCTGCAAAATCATAAATTGGACTAAAGAACTAATAGATTCTTTTGAACTTGGCTGCAATAGTGTATTATCACTGTTATATTATATACTAATCCATTAATAGTAAATTGACCATTAGCCATACATTTTAGTGCAGTTATTTATTTTTGCATAGTACGAAAAATTAATTTAAAATTATAATAATATGTTAATTGTGAGTGAGTTCGTTTTAAAACCAGTTTATGATTCGTGACGCAATCAGTTTTAAGCAAATTAGTTTGCTTGTACCAGCAAACCAGCATGATGCAGTTTTTAATAACATGAAATAAAAAAGAAGAATACATTATATTATTATTATATATTATATTATAATTTTATAGAACTGTGGCTAACGTAAATTATCTGTATGAATACTTATAAGAAATTCAAAAATAATACCACTTTTTTGTCTACTGAGCGTTCGATTTTCATATTCAGTTACTTAATTAGTTTCCTGTTCATTTAAACAAGCAGCTTTAGTACCTATGTATATAAATAATTGGTATGTATGTTTTTATTTTCAAAAATAATTTTTTTTTCGAACTAAATATGCAAATTAAATGATTAATTAATTCGTAATATTTATATAAATTAATGTTATCATTTTTATACAACCATAATATTACATGTATATATACACATAATTCACGGATATATCGTTCATAAAAGCTTAAAATATAGTTAGACACGTGGTATTTCACGATTCGACGAGTTTCAACTCATGTCGAATTATAGAATACATAGTTGGCCTACAAATTCACACTGTTAAAAAACTGACGTGTATAATCAAAATATCTTACTCTAAATTAATGTTGGAATACTTTTTTTATCACATGCACCTACATAACGTTTTTTGGACTGTACAAGTCATCAGAATATAAGAATAAATTAGTTGGGTAGAAACTTATGTGAATTGATTTCTGAAAACTCTATGTCAGTGATGAATACTTATATTAACCTGTTATAATACGATCTCACTAATACACGAGACGAGATTAATTTTCAGCGTTATAAAGACACCACACGTTGTTTATTATATTTATATTTGTATGTACAACTTTAGCAATAGAGAGCTCAGTGGCTGAGTGGCCTGATAAACAACTTACACTATTTTTTAAAATAATAAAATATAATGATAATTAATATTATTAGTTTCATATATTATTACATTTTTAAATTATATTTTAAGCCAACTGTATAACCAGACTTCGCCAGTTGCTGTACATTTCTATGCATAAATACGAATTATTAAATTAATAGAGTTTTGTCAGAAGTCATTTAAGTTTAGGTATTTAGAATAAATCATAATAATTTATGACTTTCGTATAGGTACTTACCCTTCAAAACTAATAGTCTACCACTCATATATACATAGCCCTATAAACTAAATTTAAAATGAATAATGGTATTATTATTAAAATTGTATTCAATCAATATATTTAAATATTTATATAAAAAAAAAATGTAGATCTGTTTTCTCCTTCAGATTATTTTAGAAAAAAAAATGTTGATTGCCATTTAAAAATAAAAAATTGATGGCATAACATTTATTAATTACCAGTATCTTTAATTAAAAAAAAAAACACTGAAACGATTGGAACTTTAAACATTATAACAATCATCCTGCACAACCACTAAAATAGTTCGAGGCTATAGGAATATAAAAAATTAAAAAAAGTCATCAAAACTCACGAGATCATAATATATTATTATACAGGCCAGATGATAAGTAGATATGTAAGTATGTTTGTTTATATTTAATAACTAGCATGTACCTATACTATATATTATACATATATTATTATTTTGTAAATTATTTGCAGCGTTCGTTTTTAACTTGCTCGTGTGTTTCGATTTTGTTGCATATCAATACGCTTAATAAAATATGTATTGTTTAATATTAATATAAATAAATAAATAAATAAATATTATTTTGGTACTCAAATTATACTCTTATATTATAACTCTTATTATAGGTATTATTATATAATATTGTCCAAAAAT
>WHPZ01584388.1:6518-18177 GCA_016617965.1 Macrosiphum rosae | reverse complement strand
CGTGTTGCCTATAATCTATATGGTTATTACTTATTGCCAATGTTGTCATCAGATACCTACTTATATTTTGGAAATTAATGCGCAACCGTGATTTTTGATCCTATCTACAACATAGGTTCAAAAATCACGACCATCGAATGTTACTCCAGTAACAATTTCGAAATAATGGAAACGAAATTTATTCTACTTAATACATTATTTAGATTATTGTTTTATGCCGATATTATAAAAAATGTATTACGACTTTTATGAAACGTTATTTGTTTAGCCATAACCATCAGTCATCACGGAATCATCATATTATATTATGTTAATTAGATAGATTTATGATAAGTATTTAAAATTATTTATATAAGATATGTATACCAGACCCGTATACAAGGATGAGGGGCGATTAAGGGTTGACCCCCCCTTACACTATCACCAAAAATATGATGAGTAATGTATACAATTCAAGTATTAATTTCAAAAAAACTTTAATTTAAACATGATGGGTAAATTTTAAATACCTATAGGTATGTCTATACATGTAAATTCTTATATTACTTATGTAAAATTAATTAATACTATAAATGTATAATTGATTAAAATACGTATAATCATTTAAATATTTAATGATCAGGTATAATTTTTTTGTTCATGCAAACTGTTAATTTTCTAAAGAGTTGTATGTAAAACAAAGTCCTATGAATAACTAAATGTATTTAGTAATGATTATGTTTCATTATTATATTATTAATTATAATATTGTGACTAATATGCATAAATAATATTATGTTGCGTTGGTATTTTTGTTTCAATCATTAACATATAATATATTATTGGATCGACGTATAGTTTAGAAAAGCTCAATGTTTTACTAAAAGTAGATCAAATTCACTAGGTATTAGAAAAATATATTAATAAGCTCAATGGCTTATATTGGTCCATATGAGAAATCCTAGTTGTGGTTTTGAGGCCAGATTAGACATTATTACGCGGTTTACCTTGTTCAATTCGTCTTATTGAGTGAAAAATTTCAAGAATTTTAAACCAGAAAATTACCAGATATAATTATGTGGTTTTTCTATACTATAGGATCTATAGGATTGCATTATTAGAAAGACCTAATATAAACATCCTCGTAAAGTCGTATGACCCAGAGGTAAATAAAAAATAAAAACAATAATAGGAAATAATTTGACCGTTATGATGATACGGTCCGGTGACGTCTTTAATACTATAAGTTAATACAACGAGCGCATCCTCTTTCGTACTGAGTAATAGCTGCGTAAAGTGCACGCGTGCCTATACATAATATTAGATTATTATATTATAGTACCTACATATTATAATATGGTATCAACAGTTGCAGTTTTCCAGTTTAAAATACATAATCATATACCTAGGTACATTTCGTACCTCGTCCGTACATACATACATAATATATTGCTGATTATTAGATTATGTATCATTAGGTATGCGTATGTCTGCAATATGTTTTTAATTGTATTATTGTCCAGAACCGTTAAGTATACATATGCTTTTTATGTGTATTATATATATGTATTCGTGAAAGTTTAGGACAGTTGGCGATCCGTTATGGAATAAAAGAAACAATCAAAACAATGTGCGAATCGTCGTAGTGTAAAATGTCAATTATAATAATATAAAAACAAGTTATAACCACAAACAATTAATAAAAAACGACGCTGTGCCATTACACTTTTCATAGGATATATCCAATGTGGCACGTATATAGTAAATATAATAGTTATGTACCTATAGGTACAGATGTGATATATGTTTTCACTTCAAATATTGTTCTATTAGGAGTAGGTTCTAACCACCTGCAGGTGGTGTATTTTGTATTTCTATATATGTTTAGTGTACAAAAATTGTAAATTAAATTTTGTTTTATGGGTACTATTAATAAAACTAATTGATGAGTATCAATTAGTTTTATTAATATGTATTAAAAATTTGCAAAATCGTCCAGTGTTTTCATTTTAAAAATATTTGTTTGGTTGATACTAGGTACTGTGATAAAATATTTTGTTATATGAAATATTTAATCATAATTAATGAACAGAGACGAATAAACAATATTATATACGAATAAAATAAAAAATGTTAATTAATAAATAATCATTCCATGTAATTTAATCATAATAAAATAAGACACGATTTCGATATCCGAGCACCATCGCCAATATATTACTGTTATATAATATACCAATAAGATTTTGAGTGCTTAAATCTGGTTGGTAGCTATAACGATGGACCTTTTGTTAAAAAACCATCACTCGTGAAATTGGTATGTGCGTATACCTCTGTAACCTCTGTGCTCTCTAACCTAAAAATATGACAGTCGTTTTGGGTTGAAATGGGCGTTTTTTTCCGTTTGATACGTAAAAAAACTTAGTCAGCCCGGCGGGTACAAAATCAAATGCGCATCGTTTTCGTTCATCACGTGTTGATTTTCCTTTCGTTCAATCTTTAGGGAGAGAGGGAGAGAGAGAGAGAGTGAGAGAGAGATAAATAACCAATATATATATATATGTGCATTGTCTTACATAAACATTGTTTTGTTGTTGTACAAATCTCTACGAAATCGAGTTTCGGCAAGGAGAATACATCGCCAGCGTCTGTTTGACTCTTGTATAACTTAAAACTGTACCTATAATAATATGATGTATACGTATATATTAACGCTCTGATACAGTTGCAACGTGTTATGTAGCTGCACTCGTAATCGTTTTTGGCGCGTGACGTACTACAATATATTAGTAGGTAAAGCACGCATATAGATATGTATACTATTATGTACCTATGTAGAGTTGCTAAACGAAACTAACTAAGCGCGGAACCTGACCGAAAATGCGGTTTGCGACGAAAAAAAAACAATAATAATTATCCGATAGAACGACGATGAAGACGACGATAACATGCTGTTGTTGCAAGACGCATAATATTAATGCTGCAGCCGATACGAAATACAATATTATATTTGTATATCATAATAATAGTACAATATATTATAGCGTGAGAATTGGCCAATTAGCTGATGACGACGGAATTTCGAGCGCAAAAATAGTAAAACCACAAATCATAAGTTGCTTAATGACGTTATAGGTACACCTCTCTAAACGTCGGAATTCGCGTATTTCTATACACTTATATGTATATAGGTACCTAATGTATAGCTCGCCAAAAATCGCGTATTGGGCAATATATAGGTAATGTATTTACGTGATAATCGAGAGAGACTGACGAGATATGGCTGCTGCAGCGGTTAACCTTTACCCACCTATTCGTTTACCCTAAAACACTTAAATGTCACTACAGAGTTGCGTAAAAACGGCTGCAGTCGTATACTTGAGCACAGGGAATGTCGTCAGAGACGTGACGGAGTCACCGCGCTTGCCTCGGGACAGTGCTGCAGTACAGTGTACCTACACTCTGCCAGCAGCAGATGTACACAACCGTATCATCTCGACTTTTATGCACGTCGAAATAATGTTATAATATATATACGGTATATAATCATATATACATAGGAATTTATGAGCCAACGAGGAGTCTTGCTGTGAACGCGCGAGCAGTATAATGAAGGTCGTCAAACCTGGTTTCGTCGTTTCGTCTATACGCCAGAGAAACTCATTAATTAGGTATTCTTTTATATATATGTATATAATATATACATATAATATAATACTGTCTTACGAGTATTATAATACTGCATCGCGCTTGCCGCGGACGAGTAACCGGAGTAACGATTCCACCATCACGCAGCCGAGGTTCATCTTATCGAAAACGATAAAACGCGAATTTCAAATGGAGGGTTTTTTGTGTAATAGAATATATAGGACTAAACTGATAATTGACGATAGCCTTACCGAGGTGTATTGGTATTATTATATTATGTCTACGTACTATCGCATAGTAGTTTATTGTAGAAAAACTACGAACCACGTATTGTTATAAATACTTATGAATTATAATAGTATAGGTACTACCTATAGATAGGTATAAACCTATTATTATTCGGGTACGAGTAATGTACAACTGAAACATCGGAAAATCTCCGCAAAATATTACTCGATTGAAATCCAGAATTGTGTTTGTTTTAGGTCAGACAATCCATGTGTTATGTGTGCCTATAATTAATAACTATACATACATATGACATATGACATATATATATATATATACAGATACTCGTAAAAACCGGAAATCGGGAGTAATGTACCTATATTAACGGTATGACTTGTAATATATGTTAATTTTTTGAAGCGTCTCATAAATTATTTTACCTACTAATAAAGTACTTACATACCACCATCATAACTTATTGGAAAATAACCACAGCCTTCGTATGAATGGAACATAATACACCATTATTAAAAAAAAAAAACACTAATATTGTGATTCTATTTTCTAATTTTATACGGATCTAATTACAGTATTTAGAAAGAATCTGTGTACATTATATGCAAATTTCATACATTTGTTTAAAGAAGAAACATATGAGCATTACTCAGTCTTGATGTATAGAAACTATACTCATGTTCATATGTATAAGCATTACTCTAGACATAACTCAATATATCATTTACATCTACTTATATATCAAAAAAACGTAATTGATATATTGATTAATATTTAGAATATATTGTTTTACTCGTTTCTCTTTACAAAATTGTTATACTTCAAACGTAACGTTACTCGTTAGTAACAATTTGTTACAATGTTGGTATTTGAATTTTGAATTTTTTGTTAATAGGTTTGAAACAATTATTGGAGTTATTTGAACACTGTATGCATTTGAAATTATAACTATTCAAATATTATATTATAATATCTAAATTAATTAACTAGTATATATTGTATTTAAACGACAAAAAAAATTGAATAATTTCTTAAATGTATCATTAATTTTTTTATTTATAACTTTAAATCGATTTAAAACCAACATTTACTTCTGTATAATTTTTAGGTTTATTACAAAGAAAACAAATGCAGAACAGGTGCAGTTGATTTGAAGCAGTATATCCATTATTTTCGTACATTGAATTTGTGATCGATGATCAATGCGAAACGGATAAAGAAAAATGTTTTCTATTATATTTTAAAATCTTGTTTTTGATCGATAAACTGCAGATCTCTAACAATAGGTTGTAAGCCAGTGTGAATCGTCCTTTAAAAACGCCATAAATAATAAATTATCACAGAAAGACTCATATCCGCATGATGAAAGCGGCAATAATATTATTGAAATCTCGTATATATAATATGTATACTATCGCAAGTGATATATAAGCATAAAAGTCGGACAATAAATGTCCGCATTTCGATGAAAATCGATTGGCTAATATAGTCAGGGATACATATTATGTGATCTGCAGCACAAATCAAATGTTTGTATATTAATATTTTATATAGGTAGGTACCAACTTAAGTTTTTTTTGAGATTGTTATATAGCATATATTTTGAATATATTATATTTTCGTTGCGTACTAGCTATAGTTAGAACGTCGATGACTTTACTAATATTATAATGTAATAAAATCCGTTCATAATGTCTATAGAACCGGCCTCCACTTGTGACTTTCAGGCGAAACGACTTCCTGAACGTGTGTACCGTAAGAGGATCGTTATATTGTTATTATATACTGCGTATATTTAACATTGAAACACGCGACTTGCAGCACATGACGATGAAGGCCGAGATTTAGTAAAATATACTATACCTATTATTTTTATTTTTTACCAACAACGGTCCCACAACATTTCACCATTATTATAAAAACACTAACCCCCTGTAGAGATTTTAACGCCCCGTAGTCATCGTGATTAGTGGGTTCAGAGTTTCAGACATATATGACATATATGACTATAGCCAGGGTGGTGCGCTGTGAGGAGGCGCTTGTTCGTTAAGATCTAACACTGATTTTTATAAGAATAAAATTCGAATCGAGGAAGACCATTACTTCCAACAAATACTAACTATATAATAGTCAACCGTTGAACGAATATTATACGGAGGTACGATCTAAAAATTAAGATGACGACGATCTTATATTATTATATTAATACCGCAGTAAGTCGCTTATAAAACCCGAAGATTATCGAAGTAGTATTTTCGATTAGACGGAATCTATATTATTATACCTACCAAATGAAAGACAATTTCCGGGAAAAACTAGATTATAACATCCCCAAAGTCAGCGATCCGTATACATATACATTATATTATACCTATATGGTATATTACACGTGTATAGTAAAAAATACACTTGCATCGTGTGAACCAAAAAAAACAAATAATATCACATTTTAAAAAGAGGTAGGTACTCACCACAGTTTAAGCAGTCATCCGAGTCGCACATGTCCATGGGGTTCGGATGTGTGTATAGAAACGGAACTCACTGAACTCGCACAACAGACGACGCTCATTACACGACCGCACAACGGAATGAACGGCCGCCGCCGGACACACTACCTGCAGTATTATCCTCCCCCCCACTGCCACTGGTAGTCGACCAATGTTTTAATTTTTTTTTTCTATAATCATTATTCACTACACCACAAACGCTCTGTATGTTCACCACCTCTCCGCCCCCGCCGTCGCCACTACCACTACTTTCTCCTACCCATATTATATTTAATATTATACATTATATATATAGGCTGCCATTCCGTTGAATGGAAGAGGTTAGGGTTCCAAATAACAGAATCACCTGCTCTTTTTTTGTTACTGTTTGTCTTTGTAGAAGTATACCTATGCTTATTGACTTTTGACCTGTTACTGCAGAGTTCGATGCGATGTTTATACGACGACGATGAACACGACTACGTTGCCGCAACTCGTTTCATCGTTTAATCAGTACTCGGTAGCACACTAAACATGAAATATAAAGGTATTATAATATTATTTCCGAACATTATGGGTAGATACACTGACGGCCACTGTGCTGCATATTCTCGCGTAGGCTTATTATTGATATTAAAATGATAATGTGTATGATTATCGTACATTAAGTACACACAGGTGGTGTTTTATTTTTTTTAAAGAATAAAAACAGATTTTGCGTAAGTCGACAATTTCCGGACGTTTTTTGTATCAAGTAAGTAAACGGACGGTATACCTATAATCTCGGCTATAATAATATATACCGACAGACGCCTACCTCACGTCGAATCACACGTCGCCTCCGATTTACATACATGCATATTGAATATAGGTAAATAAAATTATTATACATCACACTCAGTGCTATTATAAACGTGTATTCCACTCAAAATACACGTTTATAATTAATATAATTACACTGGATTATATTATTATGTACTGTTACCGCTATGTTAAGTAGAAATTATCCAATCATTTGTTATTTATGACACAAAATATCAACTACCTACTCATGTTGCAGGCTGTGCAAAACTTTCATATAGTTTCATAGCGCCAAAATGAGATTCAACCAATATGTCTAATTTTGAACAGCAGCTCAAAATAAAAAGTGTATACTTTTAGATATTATAAGCACATCGAACCAAATATATTATACACTATATTCAAGTAAGATGAAAACTTTACTGAGGATGTACATTAACTTTTGAGTCTTTGATGGCCTAAATGGAAGGTGTTAGATTTCTACTCAGAGTGAGCTATTTTAATGCTGTCCATTCATTACATACACTTCAAATAAGAACGGGACTTGGTGGAAGTAAATTAAAATTGCATTTATCTTTCAATTTACCATAAACACTGAAATCTTTATTTCAACTAGACATTAATTTATTATGTTTTACTGACATGCTGTTTGAATGAATAAATAACCCTGGGATATCAAGTAAAAATATACTTTAGGTGAATACTAAAAACTAAATTATATCACGTACACAATTAAGAGGAAATTGACCGTGTTTATATAATAACTCATATAATTATAATGGGATACCGCTACATATTATATACCGAATATGATTGAAACTAACTATCGTATTCGCTCTAAATTAAAATATTAAATTAGATAAACTTATAGCTACACCAATAATAATGAGTTCGGGAATCGCTCTAAAGAACATTCTATATAGTTGCCTTTATGTAATGTAATAACTAATAACCATCGAAAATGTTGTTTACAAAAAGAGAAAATTATAAATGTGACAAATGATTCCCCTGAAGGCACACCAAAATCGTCTAAGGTACTATTTAATAAGTCCTTAGATAAAAACATTACTTGACATTTTGAAATCAAATTCGACAGATCAAACGCTATTAATTCGGGCATAGTGAAAGTGCAGAACTGCAGAATGTGTGGTTGAATAAAATTGGACGTGCACAAAATTCAAATTAATAACTACGACAAACATCACCACAGCGCTCGACATTATGACCTACGAATAGTATGTAACCTAACATAATATTATACTTCTTTTTCTTATTACTACTAAGTCCTAAGTCCATGTGTATAGTTAACAGTAAAATGCATGTAAGTATTTTTTGATATTTGGGAATAGTATATAAAATATAAGATATTATATTACAGAAACATAACCATTACATTATTACAATAATACGCTTCATCGAGTTGTATTATAATAACAATAGTTATTCAATTGTAAGAAATAAGAATCCTTGAAAACAAATTTATTGGTTGGTAAACTATAGCCGTAAAATGTCTTAATTAGTAATTATAAACACTTCTTAGTTTCGTGAATATTAGGTACATATTTAAATAGTAAAAAAAAACATTGACACTATTACTTTAATTACAGTTTGGCTAGTGACAATATTTTTTATTACAAAATATACTTAGTAATCTATTGTTTTGTTTTTGTATCAGAATAAATATTTTCACAAAATTAAACTCCCACGCATTCACAAAATTGTTATATTTTTAAAAGAAATACGCGGACAAACAGACAGAAATAACGGGTTTCGGAACTATTATACATATCCCAGATCAGTTACAAAATGACGGCAATTTCAAAATATTAAATACATACAACTGTAATGAGTAGTATTGTTAGACAAGATTAATATTGTTTATAGAGACTAACAGCAAATTATTTTTAATTTTTTTTTTCTTGTTTACCGACCCACTGTAATATATCTTGTGATGTACATGTATAATATATTATATAATTTTAAATTGTGTAGACAAAATCAAACGTAAGTCTAAAAGAAGAGATCAATTTTTCATAAAATGATCACATATATATTATATTATGTCCTAATCTATGTCCGAAATTCAATTATACCTATATTATACAATCCCATAATTTAAGGTGTAATTTATTAAACTAGTATTAGTGCTTTTATTATTTAGGTATTTAAATAAGAATTTTTTCGTAAATAATTATTTTTGCATTATTAACACAAACTATTTTATACCAATAGGTACTATCACATTTTCTTTGAATTTTTTTTTTTTTGACAAATATTGCTTTGTTCTTTCGTATATATATTTTTTTATTATTATTACTAAACAGTAAACATTAATAAGTTTCAATTAAACAGAATTAAAGGACAACACGAAGTGACCATTGTGTGCTAAATAATTATTATTTTAATGAGCATTGTTGTATACATTTATACATGTAAATATTTGTAACTTATACTACGTACTTGCACATGTTTATGACCTGACAATTGTTTTAAAATTAAAACTATATGTATGTTCCTACGAAGGTCTTTTATTTGTAATGAATTACAAAATTTGCATTATTTATAATCGCAAACCTTAAAAGTAATTATTCTTAACAAGTTAGCTCAAACCATTTTGTGGCAAAAAATGTTCATACAAATATGTAATATTACAAATTAGTCTCAAACATATATTGATTGGTTCAATTTTAACACATATCCAGTCTATACTATGTGTTCATCAACAGTTTTGCGTGTAGTGGAAAAAGTTAAAACGTATTACTGGTTTTAGATTCTGAGAGGAGCGATTAGTGTAATGATTTTACAATGATGAGTGTTCTTTTTTATGTGTCTGTATACACGATAAGTACTAAGTAGTTGAAATAATGTTTAAATTTTCAACTTCAGTATCTTTTCCGATGAGAAAGTGAATCTATTTGATGTGTTGGGGAGGTCAAAATTTAAAATTCCCAGCAGTTAGTTCCCAAAAGAGCTTGGAAAAAAATTTAAGATAAAACGGGAATGTTTACGCAAAATCGGTTTTTGACAAAATCGATTTTGGTTTTAGGTGTTCCTTTAAAAAAAAAAGAAATGTAATGAAGATACATGAAATGTTCACTAATATTTATATTAGAAATTTCCATGCACCTTACAATTTTTGAGCTATTTATAGGCATATGAATATGTCGAGTTGAATTATTTTTTTAAAATTATTATCGATAAATTATTTTATGCTCGGTCAAAAAACTTGAAAATGTATTACAACGTTCCTCATAAGTTTTTGTTAGTGGAAATTAAAAATGTATCATCGAATTCAAATGTAATATCATTTATTACAATGACCCACTTGTAACCTACTGTACAGCAGAGTGATATCCAATTACCCGCTTTTTTTAATAATGAATTCAATATTTTTAAGTTTATTTTATTTTTAGATTGGTATATTTAGTTATTATATTAATAACGATAGGCACTGTATTAATTATTATTATGTGTATAATAATATCTATGATTAGAATTGAATATAAATTATGTTATATATATGGGGGATGGAGTGGCCGAACGGACTAAGGCGTCGGTTACGAAGCGCACTGTCGCCGGTTCGAAACCAGGCCACGGGCAGCACTTCTCTTGGGGCAGTCACGCGGTGTCTGGAGAGAGAGGCTGCCATCCCCCACCCGGGCATGGCAAATACCTACGGGTGCCCATTAAAAAATTTGCCAAACTGTGTAAACGTGTTTAAACCTACAGAACCCTACCACACAGTTAAAAACCACCCAACGGCCTGAGTTGCCACGGGTTAATTAATAAAAAAAAAATATGTTATAAATGTTTTAAATTCAAAAAAAGTAAATGTTTATTCTTGAAAAACTTACTTTGATTTTAGATGTATGTGTACTATTTTTGATAGTACAATAGGGTACTCGAAAGTCGAAATATTATATAGGTATACTATACCAGTTATGCAATATATGTTGAAATTAATATAGAAGTCTCTATGGCTTAATTTTTTTTATTCATTGTTTACTGACTTAAAATAAATACTTTAAATTCCTTTCGTACACGTGTATATGTGCTTCTCAGACAATATAATATATATTTCTTCTCTACCAAATGAATCATGATCTTTTTTTTATTCAACGAAACTAACCACTTTTTTATGTTCTTATTTACAACAAAATATCTTTGGGTATATGTGCAGCAATATATAACATGTATTATATTGTGTTTACTCATGTGTGTGTGTGTGTAAGTATTATTAACATTTCAAGTTTTACGAGAGCACGAAATATGAAAACTAGATTCTGGTCAACCCGAACTGTGAATATCGACTTCAAAAATGCTCACGATTTTGTATGCACTATACTATACCACTATTGTTTTTAATTAGTCATTAGTAATGACTCATTACCAAACAAAAAGTAAAACTTATATTAATTTAGTCAGAAACTGCGACGCTATTGAAAAAATATTTTTAACGGGTAAAATAAATGTAAGATCAAAAAAAAGTTTTAGTTTTCACT
>WHPZ01584387.1:0-39278 GCA_016617965.1 Macrosiphum rosae | reverse complement strand
TGAATTTCAAACGCTCATAAAAATTTAATTTGACTCTCTTATAGACATTTTTGTTTTGATAAAGGTAGATAATCTTATAAGGAATCTTGTATTACACCAAAAACCAAAATCGATTTTTTGGAAAACCGATTTTGCGCAAAAATTCCCGTTTTTCCTTAAATTGTATGTTGTTTTTCCCGGCGCTTGTGAAAACTATTGGGAAATTTTTACTTTTGACCCCTCAAAGTACCAACTAGATTCACTTTCCTATCAGAAAAGCTACTGTTGAAGAATATCCAAGCACTTTTAGTCCTAAAACGTGATGACAGACATAAAAAAAATACAAAAAAAACACACATCATTGTAAAATCAATACATTCATCGTTTCACTCAGAATCTAAAATCTGTCAAACAAATTCACACAATTATTATAATAACGTATAAAATATTTGAATAAATATTTTCTTCGGTGGGGGGTAACACGTGAGTACTCTATATTATTATTATGCTTTAGGTCGTCGCCACGGTATAGTCTATGGCTAAGGATTATTATGGTAGGTGGTTAAACGCGGTATGATAATGTTAAATGTATGGTGTTAGGTGTGTACCTATATCATAATCATATATGCATACGAATGATTTTTTCACGAAAACGTTTAAGTACGGTTGTTCGGTGGACTGCGACAAACGGACTCGGCTTGGAATATATTATCATAATATTTTACATTTATAAATCGTATAGGAGTGCGAATTTTTCGTAACACAAAAAAAAAAATAGAAAACAAAATATTGACGTGCGGTGAATAGGACTTTCGAGGCGTGTGTGTGCGTAAAGTGTTTTGTTTTCGCGTAAAAACCACACGAATATAATATACATACATACCTACCTACGCGTATAACTACCGACGATTTTCTCACAGGTTTTCCGCTGACGATTTTCACACACACACACAAACTCACAGACGAATATAATATATACGCGGCGCAATGACCTTTACGAGGCCGTCGGAAATGTTTAGAGACGTGTGTACATGATATGTGATGATGCGCGCGTATATTATAATGCACACACTGTTATATAAATGTATTACAATAATATTTTTTTTTTTTTAGTTTTTCAGACACCATATTATATTGTATCAGAAGTGGCCATAGGGAGAGTGATTCACAAATGTTTATTCATATGGATTACACGTATATAATATAACGATGCACCGTTAACCAAATGTATATGCACATAAGATATATTGTATGCGTCCCAGAACGAGACTTAACGACAGTTCGGGAGATAGTTTGCTGCGGTGCGTAAATTGCAGGCAGCGACTACGAATCAATAGAGGTGGAGATGGCTCGTCCGTCAATGGGAGGTCTCGATTGAGAAATTTGGTAAATTATCCCGGAGCTTTGAACGTCCTTCTCTGTCCTGAGTGTATATTATTATGTAGGACAGTAGGTGATGATAGTATTATATGTCTGACGTGTTTATATTACGATACGAATCCTGTAAGAGCCCTGCAGGATCGTTTTCTCTGGTCATTAATGAATTATGTTGTGATATTTTTGTCTGAAAAATTCCATGCCTTTGACAGTTACTTCAAACATCGATCAATGCTTCAAAATATCTGGACGCTATCATCATCAAAAGTCGTCCAACGATTGGTATTGTGTTTGCGATGCGATTGCATATGGTGAAAAGTTCGTAACACTCTGTATGTATGTAAGTTATACACTATAAAAACACACTACCTTTAGAATTCACCATGGTAAAATTTACATACTCGACACTTTTTATAGCTCAGTAAAATTATTATATATTATATTATTATTATTAAACGCACGTCTGCTGCAGAAGTTAGTTCGGAATATTTGCCAACGCGATCGATCTCTGCAGTTATTAACGACACCATCATTATATTTGCTGTGAAGCAGTATGCATCGAAAACGTAGATTTGTCAATAATATTTAACTTGTATGTACCAAAAGTGTCTTGATGAACTGCACCTCGAACGCAATGGTGCAGGTCAAACCCTCGCCATGATTTCTTCCCTGCGTGGATTGTATGCCTATTTTTTTTTTTTTTGTCTATATGGATCCCTATCCAACTATAACATAGTAATTAGGTACCCCAACCACGATACAGTAGATAGAGAGTACCAAGGTTATCTAATACGGAGTAGTTAATAGTGGCAGATAGTACCTATAAATTTAATATTATGAACGATATGTAAGCTGACTCGCCACCTCCGCATAAACGAGTAGGCAAATATTATTATGATTTATATACATAATATACCTATTACTAGCTGATGCTGCACGACGTTGCCCGTTAAATATCTGTGGATTTACCCATTCTATTAATCGCTATTAAATGTTAAATGCACAGATTTTGAACACAGTTATTCGGGCGGTTATTTTGATCAATTATAAAATACCTATCGATGTAAAATTAAACCCAATCATATTGTAATACGTTACTGTTTTATTATCTGTGACCAATGGTACCCCTAAATGTAACTTAACAAAAAAATAATCGAGAGCCGATACGAAATGCATGTTTGAGCTACCTTCTGTATAGCTACAATGCTACATTTACCGGTTGAAAACCATGCTACAAATCCTCCCTGCATAGTCTCGAGGAATCTATTGGTATATGACTGTTATTGAAAACGGTCAAGTATATAGTTTTTGAGTATCTATATATAGATGACGAACGAAGAAACATTCATTTTTATATATAATATTGGATAATATGCGTTTTTCGATAACTCAAGTCTTAAGGGGAATAAAAATAATATGTATTTTTCAAGTTATACTCCTCGTACACAACTTGCAGACAATTCAAAGGGCAAGAAACAAAATCTGAGTTATCGTGGTTCGAGTTCCCAAGACTTGACAGTATATATACTAAATACCTGTTGCTATGATACATAAGTGCGGTGTCCCAAGTCCGCGTATGTACCGTCACCGGACACGTCTTGACCGCAACCGTCGCACAGCTCGTGTTGAGCGCTATATATTGAAAAGCGCGAGAAAAACCGTTTTCTCGTCAAAACGTAATGTGTATCGTAACAATAATATTATTAAAATTCGGTATGTATAGTATACGGTACACGGCGGCGGTGTATTAAATTGTGTGTGACGACGGCGGAGCCCAGTGTTTTCGAGGTACCTACCTATATAATTTTTCATTTTTTTTCCACGCGTAAATATAATATTATAATCTCTTATGCCCGGCCGCAATACCACGTCTATATAATATAGGTGCGTATAAATAACAATAACGATAATAATATAAATATATATATTATATAACAGAGCGCGACTGTATCATCATGTGCATAATATAATATACCTATACATTTATACGGATACGCGGTGGCGGTGCCTTAGCTTTATCTCCGGTGGCGGCGGCAGGATGAGCGATATTACTTCTCCAGTCTTCCGAGAATGGTATAGACAATAACGGTACTTATGCACTGTACATTATTATTGTTATTAAGTATTATTACGCAAGATCTCGAGGGGTCCATGCTGCGGTATCCTTTTATACCGCACGAACACACACACACACACACACCTGTTGTTTTTTTTTTTTTTTTTTACTCCGCTACTCACAATATATTATATTATTATAATATCGCATATTATATGTATATATATAATATGTCTGTGTACGCACACATGGTACGACAAAAGTCACGTAGTATTAGCTGGTGCGCGGGTATATACTGCGCAAAGGGCACATATATTAGCTGTTATATTATATTATTAAATATCCCGTATCGATGATATAGGTAACCTATACATATATATCAATATTTATACAGTGTCCGCGTACGTATCCTATATTTTGTTTAGTTGATAATTTTTTGCCACGTACATAATTTCATAACGAACGGTTTTCACGAGCGAAAATGGCCGGTACGCACAATGCCAGTCGTGTACAATACGACCGAACAAACAAATATGATGATAATAATATTATGCATTGTAGGTACGTCTCGCCCGAAAAACCGCGCGTGGGCGACCGCCGCCGCCGCTGTCGATCGTATAAACAGACGCGCGTAATACCGATAATATTATACATTTTTTTTATATATATATTTTTTATAACGTGTCCGTATCGTTATTATTTTTTACTCGTATACCGACGAGTATTATGCGAGATTACGGGAAAATCGTCTTAACGGATCTTCGCCGAACCGGTCATTACAATATCCGCCACCGAGTAAAACATCACGCGCGTAGGAGTAGCAACAGGTACGATAATAAAGGACCTGTGTATGATATTATAATACATCGTGCGGACGTGATTTTTTTTTTTTTTTTTTGGCGGGATTCGTTTGGACCTCGAGACGAAAATACGGTACACCTATAATACCAGATACAATGATCGACAAAAGAGGCCGACATCCCGGCGAGAGACTTCCGTCCGTCTCCCGAAAATCGGAACCCGGTCTTCGCGGCAACCGCATCATACAGACAAAATATCTGACCGCGATCAGATATAATATTATTATGCGATTCGTATATAATACCGTATATTATATATTCACCCAGGTCCTAAGGTGTACGGACTTACAGGAACAGCGGGCAAGACTCTCGAACGGTCGTCGTGTCCTGCCACCGTCGGTGGCGGCGGTGGTCGGAAGCACGGCAGGATGCAGGACCGGCCATCAGGAACTCGTCGCGCTCAGTTCGCCTCCGAGCAGGATAGCTGAGAGGTATTATTATCATTATTGTAGGTACGTAATAATGATAAGCCACCGTATTCGAAAAAACGATTCGACGTCGGTATAGTTCTACATTATTGTTTATTTCGCGTGTACAGGGAATAATATTATAATATTATATGATGTTGATTTAATATCGAATATAGAACGCAGAGCTTTCTTCGATATAGGCGCATGCGTATGACAGCTCATAAGTATAGGCTAGGTAGGTATACGCAGGTACTCGAAATGTCTGGAGATTTGTACTCGAAAAATGTTCACAGAGAGTAAATTAAATATGAATATTGTGGCTTAGCGTGGAGCAGTGCGTACACTCAACTGCGGAAACGCACTGAGTGTTCATAACGAGTTCCGGATGGGTGACCACCCGGGATTTTTATCAACGAATCCTTGCCACACATACAAGCGTATATAGCCCTACTATAACAACCTACAAACAAACAAAATATGTAATGGACTGAGTTGCCGGACTCAAGCTCAATAAAAAGGGGGAAAAAAATATGAATATCATAATACAAAGGTACCGATTATAGTATATTATGTGCCTAACGGTTAGGTCGGAATCTAAAACTAAAACCAACATCCTATAGGTGTTTCCAATACCATATCAATAACATAACAGTACAAGCACTTTCTCAATCGCGTAAATTAATGATCTTAATTACTATTGTAAGCATATCCAGCTGCCCACGCATTCTGTATACAGACATTATAGATTCGTCTCACGATTTCGAGAGTTTAATAATAATATAAAAACAAACGTTGACGGCATTCGTATAAACGCTTGTGCTCGGAATACTGCAGCTCTGTTGTAATTGTGTTATTCACTATTTTATATGCTGTAATACTATGAGAGCGAAGGAAAGTGAGAGAGAAGCTCATTTTAATTACGCTCCGTTAAAAGCGTTAGCCCAAAACAACTGTCGAGTCACGGTGATTCCAGTGAAACTATAGTGTAAATATACATCTCAACCGTTACAGTTTTTAAACACCACAACCCCACACAAAGTGCGGCTGTTTGACATTTTTTTTAAATAATAATTACAATAACAATATACCTACCAACCTATTAAATAAATATATGTAAATTATGCGTGTAATGTATATATGCATTTTATTTTGGTTTGATGCGATATCGATGTACGTCGTATACAGGACATATTTGTACAAGGTGTTCAAAAAGTTCATAAGCGGCGGTCATCGCACTAGTAATAATAGGACTGATAAACAATAACATAATATTATGATATCACTAATGAGGTAAGTACCTAAGAAATATGAAAACAGTAATTAAATAGTTTCTAAATCGTTTGTTAGACATTATATTGTATAGGCATGTGACTTATTATACTGCAATTATAGGTTATCAATTATCATATTATAATATTATATATTATAGGTTACGACTTACGAGTGATCAAAACGATCCACAGACGTGTGTGACATAATAAACAATGGGCGCGATGTACATCGCACGCTGGACGATTATTAATTTTTTTTTATCGAGATTATTTTATTGGTATATTACCGTAATAATATTATACGACCATAATTATTACGAGTATTATTATATTACTATTATGTGTTACCTCAATCGGAATGTTAATTTTTAGCGTTTACGACCGACTCGGCGACGGAGGAATGAGTGCACATTTATACGCACATCGTATAATAGGTATAGTATGCTATTATAATATTAAAGCATAATAGTTCACCGTGCACAGCTCGTTTATTCTGACGACCGAACATTTCGTTTTCAATATCGGCGGGCGATTACATTAAACGGACGAACGAATATAATAACGTTTGATTTGCTGCAGACTTTATTATAAGCGGAGTGGGTAAACCATGAATTAAATTCGTGAGTATATAATATAATAATAATACAGTAAACAGGTGTAGTTTAAAAAATAATAAAATTCAATACATAAATAAATACGAAAAATAACCGTAATAAACTCAATCAACCAGCAACACGACGTTCGCATAAATATAAAATGTTTCACACTGGCCAGTGGACATAATATAAACGCACAGAGTTATTTGAACCGAAATTGCGCTGATTTTTTTCCCGCGGCAATTCGCACATAATATTATTATACCATGGTATATTATGTTGGTTATTATTAGGTCGTTTATAGGTTTCGTTGACTGCAGCGTAATGAATAAATTCGTGTGCCTCGTGTATATTAGGCGTACGTTTTAAAATCATATCGAGTGAAATCGATATTTGTGAAGTGTATACGCACATTTATGGTTGATTGACGTTTTGCTTGAAATAAAGCAGAGACGCAAAGATAACGATAATAGTATTATTACGTCCAATGTCACATCTTAAATAGCCGTAACCCAAAAATCCCGTTAGAGTGCAAAATAAATTACCTACATATGTACCTATATGAACGGGGTATATGAAATTATGTTCATATAAAATATCACGAGACAGAATTCAGTTGTTAACAATACCAATTATTTATCAATTTTAATATTAAAATAGTCATTAAAATATTGTTTTATCATATACCCGTTATAACATATAATAATATAATATACGAATTATTCAATAAATATTTATTGTTAATCAATTATCGCTTACTGCGACTACGCCTACAAGCCCATCACACTATCTAAGTTTTTTTTTGTTTTAATCATTAAGGCAACTAAAAGCAGGCTATTATTATAATAGGTATATTTAGTGAAAAATAAATTTGAAATTCAAGGATTTTTGTGCAGTTATCTTCATTGAGGGCTCTTCCTTGTAGGTTGGCCGATATGGATAAGGTATTTTGTATGATTTTTTAATCCGGGCATTCTTGAATGATATGAAGAATAAATTGTTAAATTTACCAGACATTTATTGCATATATAGGTACTGTATGTTTATACTTATGAGGTATGAGTGGGTTCATGGAAAGAGTGTCCGATCCTTGCGTGCTCTTGTTAAAACAATTCTTTTGAAATACCTATTGAGGGATGATGGGTGATTTTTCGGTTTGTTTAAATAATTATTTTTAATTTGTCGGATGGTATGGGATGGATGCAATACCGATAATTTTGACATGTCATGTTTATTTTTTGGTACATCTAGTCTAAGGATAGTTTAGAGTTGTTGCCCGATCATATTATGTCATGTATAATATGGGGTACGAAATTGTTCTAGTTGCCAGATCCGCAGTCTTATTTTTACTTATATAATGTATATTATGCACTTTGACTAGAGTTGTGTGTTTAAGCATTCGACGTGTGAAATATTACGAATATTCTTTGATCGGTACGGTCTAAATAATATATAATAATAATAATAATATACTATAGTGTCATAAATGGTAAAAAGTTCACGACTGTAAAGTCTGTAAAGATGAATGATATCGACATTGACGTTAAGGTGACAATATCAAACCACTTACGCTTCCGTTTTACTTGGAAATAACACAATATTTATTCACAACGCGTATTGCCAAAAAAAATGGAGTCGTATTAACATGTGTTTTCAGAAACATTTTCGTCAGTAACAATAATCATTTATTATTAAATTCGGGAAAATATTTGTCAGGAATAAAGCATTCCTGACAAATGACATGACGGGAACAATTAATATTATCTGGATTATTTGTAGTCGTGAAACACGATGAGTCGCAATGGTAGGATTAGACGTGTTAAAATAGATAAATAATATAATATGAAGAAACGAAATAACGTCCTCAGCTGGTAAAGCAAATTAATACATACATAAGCGATAATAATAATAATTTAAATAGGTAATATATTATGAGTGTATCTACGATGTACAATATGAACCTACTATACCTACATATTATTATTATTATATGATATTATTTTAATATAGAAACCTAATTAATTATAACATGTCGAGTACAATATGTATATATTACGCAATAAATACAGGATGACATATTTTTCTGTTTATTATTTCAAAATTAAATCAAATTTTTTAAACAGTGTTTTTTTTTAAATTAAAAATTGTTTTTAAATATTTAAAGGCATCTATGAATATAATATTAGGTAAGCGGAACTTTAAGAAATGTTGACTTAAATATTTATAAGTGTTGAAGATTTGAAGCAATTATTTTTTATTTATTTAATAAAATATTCTGTCGGTCACTATAGGTCGTCGACTCAGCGTCGTGACCCATTGAAACTATAAATACCTATAATCTATAGGTATGTAAAAACATTGTTTCTTTTGAAAGACACAAAAACTAACCGATTTACAAGTGTTTGTTTGGATAAAATAACATAATATTCAGGCGAATCGATGTGCGTATTATCTATTTCGATGTACGAAAAATATAAGTCATTTAAAATGTACCTACCCACAGGTATATAAATATATATATATATGTATAATAAAAGTAAAATAACGTTTTTTTTTAGCTTTCTAATCGGAAGAACACGACATTAAAAAATTAGAAAACACAATAAAATATACAATAATGTATAATATATATATATTTATACAAGCACGGGTATTTTATATATGTCGTGTTCATATATATATATTATCTGGTACTCGTATATTATTTTATTACATATATATTTGTTTGACAATAACGATCGAAACACTTGAATATTATACACACAAATAAGTACTCGTTCCTGGTATAAAACATATACCATCTATATCATATACCGGATAAACGATTTGTACAGGCGAATAATATAAATACATTACAGCAGGTACGCCTCTCAGATCCGTCAACGGAAATCCAATATAAACAATTGTAATACGTCATGAATATTATATTATTATTGTAATATACGTACATCGGAGGTGCATATAATAATAACGTCAACGAGTCTCGATGACAAGCATGCCGACTTTGACGGTTATAGTGGAGAGATATTGGAAAAAAAAAAGGAACACATCGTGTACACACATATTATATATAGGTAATATGTTATATTATTATGTTTACACGTCGAGTAGGTATATATTATAATATATGTATATTATTTTCCATAATCTCTGCTCATAAATATATATCGTCATAATATTATGTATTATTTACTCGTGTAGATAGTATATACATAATATTATGATAAGAATACACGAATCGTACACACAAGTACCTATGGTATATATTATAAATACTATATAGCCACTGCAACCACTGCAGCAGGAAACGCGCCTGCGTCTGTTGTAAATTTACAATAATAATTAGCGGATATAAAACGGGACGCAAACACGTAGTTCAAGTCGTTCGAATATATTGTTATTAGGTATTTTCACACAGTAAAAATAGGTGCTTAAGCAAATGTGTGTGTGTGCGAGATGTCTGAATAAACGAGAGAATTTGCAAAAAAAAAAAATGCGTATTACCTGTGTATTATTATATTATATAGCATCACGACACAGGCGCGCATATAACCTAACCTGACCCTTGCAAATAAATATAAATTAGTTAATTATTATCATGGGAGAGTTGCTAATTTTACGAGGGTGCTTAACGATAGGTCAGTGCGCATCAGAGCCTTGCTAAGCCATCTGTGCATATTTCTATTGCTTCCCAGAATCTATTTAAAAGGTAAATTGCGTCCCGATCAACAAGGTGAAAAACAGGTCATAACCTACTTTTGTCCCAGTATACCTTCATGTTGTATAACCTAGTAAGTTGCGTCCAAACAATCGATTTTTTAGATGTACTTCTTCTTGCAAATAGTATGGTTAAACTAAATGCTGTAAATAAATAAATTAAAAAAATTCTAATTATTATATTATATGCTTTTAACTAAATATTGCAGACCATCTATATTATTATCTAGTCGTAGTAGTTTTATATATTTGTACGAATACTAGAAACAATAGTAAACATATACAATACACACAATATGACTGACGTTTAAGACGCGCGAGTGACGACTGTATACGATGTCAATCTTATCTAATGACTGAAACATTTGAAAACCGATTTTCTTCGGGCCGTGGCGTGTTTTCTCACCGGACAGAAATATAAACGAAATCGGTTACATTATTATAGCTTTAGACAGCCCGAGGTGGGTGGAGGATCGATGTATATTATTAAACGTTTTATCGTATACTGTACAAACGGCAATGACAAAAATTACCGAGTTAGCCTCCAAATGGCCTAAAATCATGGCCATTTTTTTTTTTTGAAATTTAAATATCGTTTTAAAAATTAATGGCCAACAGTAACATCGTTTAAGAGTACTAATATATATTATAAATGAGAGTCTGTCGGAAAATAACAACACCGTTTTTTGAGAATTATAAAATCGGTAACCAGTATAACCATAACGGTCTCCGTGGATTTCGGGTAAAAATAAGCACGAACGCTGGCGTGTCTCTAGCGTGCGGACCCACATAGGTACTTGTGCTAAGATATGCTGTATATACATTTATATATTATTATATTTATATTGTAGAAATCGAAATCGTCACGGGAACGTCGATTATTTTTATTCCAATTCATTTATATATTTGACTTGTTCAATTTTTATTTTTAATTAGAGCTAAAAAGAATAACCGCACAATGAACATATAATAATAAAATAACGACGCACTTGCAGACGTCTGCGCACGGCCGACACAATATAATACACGCGCGACAAAACTACACATACCTATAGGTAACATAATAATAATAATAATAATAATAATAATAGTAATGATAATGTGTATTTATTTCGTCGTCAATGGGAAACAACTATACATACCTATATACTCAATACACGCATGGCATTATATTATTATTACCTATTATTTTATTATATGAGCACTGTATATATACACTCAATACACTGCACGCGTCGTAGGTCGGCGCCAACAGAAGAGGACACCATGCACGCGAAAGCTCAGCGGGTGACCGTCGCGGGTAACGAATGAGTACGAGTGGGTAAAAAGTGGGTCGGCGGAAGCTGCAGAGAGCGTTAAACGCCACCGATAAAATGCGTGTCGTGTGATACATCGTGAACGTCGTACGACGTACCCATCATATCATATACAGGGTGATTCACTGCAATCGTGCTCAACCTCCTCCCCTCCAAGACGGTACAAATTATTATTATTATTATTTCAAATTGATTTTTTCTGTAAATTGTTAAAAGCGGATATTCTAATTTTATTTTTGTGATAAATTGTATATGTATCTAAATCGGGCACATCCAACGTACAGTTCCCCAGTTATTTAAATCTATATATATATTAAGGATAATATTTTATATAGTCCTTAAATACTAGGTACTATTATACCTTGAATCGTTTTAAAATTATACTATACAATAGATGTAGGTAATATTGGATCTAGTAGCTACCTATTTACTAGGACAATATTGTTTATAAATTATAAGACATTAAAAGATTAATATTAATCAAGTGACTAATAACGATTTCAAAACATTAGAGTCCGAGCATACAGTCTCCTAAACTATGGACTTACCATTAGGTAATGCACAAAATTAAATAACAATAGTTCTTCAAATTTTGATTTAGGTATAGGTACGTACAATTTTTCAAAAACGTCGTCTGATTTACGTAGGAAGATTTTGATTAAAAATTTAAAAAAGATAAGTCGGTGCGCCATCACAGAGCACTCCTCGAACGGTATACAACATCTGATAATTCAAAAATATAGTCCTTATGTATACCTACCTACTTAAAAATTCCAAAAATCATCAGGATTCGAATAAATGTATTATTTAATAGATAAATATAGGGGTAGCGTATTTGATGAACCACCCTATAGATTGAATCTTCCACATGCATCGCATTGTACATAAATTATATACTCACATACACACATATAAATAGGTAGAGACCGTATATACAGCAAATGCAGTAGGTCGCAGTGTCGTCAAAACTGGAGCAAATCGAAGATTAATACAACTGCTTGTCAAATATAATATATTATGCGAATGCGAATGTATACTCATCCCGCAGAACCTAAATGTATGTGTGTGTGTGTGTGTGATACGAGTGACAGACACGTCGTCCAAATATATTTATTATTACATTTTAATATTCGATCGGCCCATATATCATGCATAGGTAATACGCGTAGTAGGTATACAATATTAATATATTGAATTTTTTTTCCCAACACTCTATGGCTGGTAGATATACCACTCTATGCCGTACATAATATAATTTCGCTTGCAATGATTATATTATAATTTCCTCGTCAGTGTCACGGATTTACACTGCTCAATATTCGCAAATCATTATTTCGATATATTATTATTATCACGCTCGACGCGGTACATATAACACTTATATTAGGTATTATATTAGTGTCCATACATCCGCACAGCAGGTTGGCTGACTATATCGGTTATGTACTAGTATTTACCGCAGACGAGGGGGGAGACTATATTGTATCTATCCCTTGGACTTGTATAATTTGCGATTCCGCAGTTTATGACCTATATACTCTTAAATATGCTATTTATACTCCAAGTTCTAATGTGATATTTGGCTGATTTAAAATAGTTAATGGGTTAGGTTCCACGTAAGGATCATTATTGAATTATGTTTATCCGACGGTTGATGAACATTTAAAAACAAAAAAAAACCATCGTAAATATAATTTTTGATTATGAAAAATATAAATTATAATTACGAACCTACATAATATTATAGACGTCGCATATTTTATCGAATTACATAATTTGTATACATAAAGTTCGTATAACATACAACATGAAGTTATACATAGATGATAATAATATCTTAAATCTTTATATATAACCTATTTTCATTCGAAACATAACTTTTTTCTCACGTCCACCTACGGTAAAGTTATCCACGAAATAGTTCAAAATACGCCAATCTGACCGTAAGTGTTTATGACGTATTGTATATACGAGCTTAATTTATTACATAACATATTATTGTACGATACAGAGGTGCTGCAGATAGTTATTGTATACGCGTTTGTGATACACCTAATAGTAATAAAAAAATTTAAAAAAAATACTACAAAAGTTCGCATGACGATTTTCGGTTATCATAGCCCGCGGATCACGGGCGTGTCTCGTAAACGGGGGCGGCGAATAAATACATTGGTGGAAAACGAATTAATAATTGAAACCTTTTAAAAAACGGGACATTGTGTAGGTGGGTGTACACTTATTAAATATAAAGCCCGTGCAAGTCACACCGGATTCCGCTAGACGAACAATTATATTATTACATTACGACGAATTACAATCGACCGGAAAAAAAAACGTTTTACATATTATTATTATAATCGTTGGGCTCCGGAGTCATGATGCTCAATGAAAATACGTACAATTTTATATTTCCGCCTTCAAACACACACACACACACGAGTCCGAGTGACGCCTTGATTTTACCGTATTTAAGACCAATACGCGATTGTGCGACGGTTACGAACAGCCGCAGAGATGACGGCTCAGAGATTGTAAACACATGTTCTCGGAGTAAACACAAACCATTATACACGATCTGCAGAAGGTATACGATATAGGTAGGTACCTGGGTATAACCTTAACCCAGAGATAATATTATTATATGCCTCTACCCATATAGGTGCGGGTATACCGTGGAAAACGGAGCGAAAAAAAAATCTTTTTATCGCCTCATCTGTACATTATATTACTATATAGGCTCGTCTATAAAACATATCATAGGAATGTGAAATAATGCGTGCGGTGATAATTATATAATAATAATAATAATAATAATAATCACATGTAGAACTTGCAGTAATAAACGGGTGGCGTACATTTTACATCATGTGTAGCTTGCAGACGCGGGAACGACGATGATCTGATTAATATTTTAATTTGCACGAGAATCCACGCGAGACGAGTTTAAATTTAAACATTTTACATATTACGATTTACAATATAGGTGTATACACTCATAGGTAACTACGGTATATAATATATATATTATAATACCTACCTGAAGTACGGTCAGCCGCATGACGATATTTTTCAGGGCGCGGACTCTTTCCTCGGCCGATTAATATGCACATAAATATGTATATATATATGTGTGTATGTACCTACCTATATAGCATGTACGGACAAAACTAGACTTAATGTAGTATTTTGTATGCGTTTTATTTTTATGTATTTTTTTTTTTTTTTTTTTAAGAGAGAAATCATAAAAATAGAACTCGTTTGAAAGGTCAAACGCAATAAAATGAACACATTTGAATTATTAATATACCCATAATATATTATAGGTACGTCTGCAATTATCGCACGTATGCGATCGATTGACAAACCGTGTTTTCGGAACACTATTATGGCGCGTGCATAATTACAATATATTCGGACGGGCAATTTTTTTTACACGGACATTTTATTTCATTATAATAATATTATATTAATCCCGTCTGTCGGAACCGATAACAAACACGTCAGTCAAGTAGCCACGACATTATATTATATTATAGTATATAGTAACATGTTATTACGTATTAACATACTTTCGGAAGTCGCACGAGCATCGCAGCGGGAAAATGTACAATAATATCATAATGAATGTGATGTATAAAAATAAAAAAATAAAATGGTTGAATTCGTACCCGCCGCCGCCGCACAGAGCTCGTTCCCGGGCTCATAATAATTAATCAACGAGATACACTATAATATAATATACGCGTTATTTATGTACGACACAATACGAAGTATTATTTAAACGCGACAAATTATATACCACGGTTATATATTATAATATACCGCGGTAGGTAGGTATAATAGGTTCGGGCGGTCGGTTATAAACATGCGGTGTCCGGGGCGCATAACATATATTTAATAACAGTATTTAACATATGGCATGGACACGGTAACATATAATAATAATAATAATAATGATTTGTAAACGAAAATCGTGAAAAGTCACGTGGAATTTATTTGCTTCAGTTAAGTGTGCAATGTATAACATGAACATAATGATACGTAATATATTATATTATGCGTATTGCGTAAAACCATTGATTATACATTATATGAATAGGTACAATTTATAATCAATGGTAATACGAGCATCGTTAGCAAGTCGACAATAATTATCAGAGACCGTTTATATGATATTGTAATTTATTTATATGTCTGCGAATAAGTTCAGCGCTCGGACGCACCGGATAATTAATAATATTAACATCGGTACACATACGGTGTCAGCAATCGGTCGGTGCAACGCGGGAGAGGAGTGCAGTGCATGCTAATTATATGCAGTTGTGCGGATGCAACACATCGGCTGATGTGAAAAAAAAAAAATACTAATATTATCGAGCGAAACCCGCAGGACGCATATATTTTAACGCGGTCGTTCCGAGATATGTTTTCAACCTTGGTTAAAAAACTTTTTATATGATAACCATATTATCGACCTCTACAGACGAGAAAATTAACACTGAAAGTTCAATTTCATATATTACCATCTATAGTAACCGTAACTTTTGGTTCAATAATGTCGACTTTTGAAAATATAATAGATACATTATGTAGGTATATATAGGACCTATATGATTTTCCACGATTTTCTCGCGACACAAAAAGATAAGTTTGCACCAACACAACATTTCTAATAAGTAATGTGTACAATCATGTACTACACAAAGTGCAGGCCTGCGATCAATTTCCACCGCTGAGCACTTTGGATTTTATCAAAAACTGACTGCACGTCACTCTTGTTCACTTCTATTTTTCACAAATCCGTAGTCGTGGGACACTACCGCTGCATGATGATGATCGCACGCAATATGCGATATTATATTAAATTATTATTATCATGAACACCGTAGGCCCGTAGTTATTAATATAATAATAATGGAAAATGCAGTGGGTGGCTCGCTGACGTACGGCCCCAATCGGGTTTTTGAACACACGACGTCCGAATACATATTTTACGATCGTAAAACACGGCCAAACCGTCGTCGCACTACACGTTGTATGTTCGCTCTAAGTGTATACATCATAGTATTATATATTATTATATGTACCTGCTTCAAGAGTTTATGTCCGTGATATGGTGACAACGAGAAATGTGGGCAAAAACCGACCGATAAAATATGAAATATAATAACGATCCGAGTACGAATAAACTGACCGTGCACAGGTAGACATGGTACGCGGATATTGTCGTCGCACAAGTACTCATATTATTGCAATACCGATATAATACGAGTATATGTAGGAAAATAAATATATTATATATATATATATATAGGTATATACGGGAGCAAATGAAACGCGGCGGCGGCGTGGGCGAGAAAATTAGAACACCTGGACAAGCATAATTTTTTTATTTCTCTGTAAGTGCTGGTGCTGCTGCACCTCGTCATAATATGTTCTATATCGTTCGATGTTCATATTTTATTCGTATCAACGGCTGTGTAATTTTTTTTTTCAAAAATATAATATTGTTTTATCGTTAAAGACTAATAAAGTAATAGCCATATATTATGTATACGTGTATAGGTACATATACGGTACAGTGGACAATACTGGACAATTTACTAAATATATTATATTATACTTTTATGATCGTAGACCGGCATGGATATAAAACTTGAATCTTGGATGATAATGACGCTATATACATTATACCTACATATAGAACAATTTATAAAGCGTAAAATGATATATAATAAAGCTATAACGATGTACCTACATATTATTTAATACAAAATATAGCCATGTATTATGCATACACGATGCACATGCATATTGCATACTGCAACTGCCAACGAGCATGTATAGCATAAATAGCATAGCATAAATAGGTATGCATAGTATAATAATATATGAATCTGTAAATAAATGTATACATAAAGAAAAATAACCTACTGGCTCTGGCTCTGGCTCTGGCTCTGCTGTATAATGGATTGCATATGTACCTACCTCGTAGTCTATAGTCATTGAGGTAGACAATTGTAATGCGGATGTAATTTATAATGAATTCAACAAAACTATTCTCAGCGGAGTTTTTGTATAATATAATATATGGTAAACAATATACACAATAAAATGATTAAATAACATCGTAAACGTAGAAATAATAAATATTATGATTTATTGTGCATAATACCCTCGAAATCTAAAATTTCTATAAATAACCAATAATTTTAAAATAAAAATTGTATCGCTGTCAATACGTGCGGTATAATATACAACCAACTATACATAATATTCGTTGACGGGTCATTTCAGAATTTCAGAATCATTAAAAACAACATTAAAATCGAACAAAATCACGTTTAACCGTTTTCACGATATTTTCCGACAATTTTCCTTACGCGATTATCGACAAAAAAACACATTCATAAATTGAAAAACCGCTTCTCGATTATAGTACCGGTAAGACAAAATTCGCTACTGGAAAATGGGTAGGTACGCGCATAAATTAATAAATACATAAATAATCGAATGGACAAAGCGTCTTATAGTCTGGTTGAAAAGTGGTCTACGGAAAAAATATGAGCCGAGTATCCAAGATCATACGACGATTACGATGGAGTACCTAATCATGATATTATATATATATTATACTTTATACACGACGAAAATAGTCAAATATCGTTCTGTATAGCAGTCTGTACACGATGTACATTATCTATATTCTATACTATAATGTAGAATACCTACGGGCGTTACGAAAACAATAATTCGGAAATCGCGAATTTCGAATTGAAATCAAAATCGGTGGAATTTGTTCGCTTCGTCGCAGCAGTCTACGCGACCTGTTGTCTATAATATTCTGCACTACAATGTACAATACGCTTTGGAAAAATGAAAAGTCGTAAATTATTGCGAATCTAGAGTGTGGAAACCACGCACACGGCTACAAACTCGGCTCCACTCGTTGTCACACTGTCTGAAAGTAATTTTACAATTTTTTTTTTACCTCATATATACACATCACGGTACGTCTGTGCGCCGCTGAAGACACTGCAGGACGTGACGCGTGTCGAAACAGAAGTGCGTTTGTCATTATTATATTAACGCCTCGACAGCCAATAATGATAATCACAAATCACAATAATAATAATCATAATACTAATGTATAAGACGCACGCCACACAAAAAATGTATAAAATATGTACACGCGTGTCATGTGTAGGTAGTATTAGAACGGTTTCGGGATCGCGGCCCATCAAAGTCGATCGACTGCTCTCGTCATCATCATGTGGGCAGAGTAGAAGACCTAATTTCGTGACCGAGTATTATTATGGTATATACGTACAGGTATATGAGTGTATGATATTATGGAGGTGCACTCGACTGCAGTGCGTACCCGTGTATGAGATGTATGTTATTATTAAATATTTCGAAGCCCGTCGTCATGATGTGTTCACGATAATAGAAGAGGGAAAAAACTCGATGTCGTCGTATCGGCGGCCGCGGTATACATGACACGTTTTTTATTTCTTTTTTTTATTAAAATATATCGTGTACGCGCGTTATTATATCCACCTCATGAGACTGTATAATATGCACACTGCACACACTAACAAGCGGCTTTTACGAGCAACGAAAAATTGTTGTACAAGTCCGTATAATATGACACAGATATCAAATGATGCACGTGCTGCAGTATAATAATAATATATACGATAATAATACGTAGTTATAAGCGTATTTGTTTCGAGTATGTATATTTGTTTACCAGGTATTCAATTAATGTGCCTACGCCCCCCGCGGAGGACGTTTCGTCGTTAATCAGCAACAAAACGACTAAAGTTTTGGAAATGGGATTTTTTTTTTTACGAGTTGTTTAATGCGTTTCTGGAAAATAACGACGACGATAGGTATGCGCTTTTACATATTATATTATAGGAGACACCAGCTGTATATACGATTCGTGAATGGGTTTGCGATTTTTGCCGAATAACGGACAATAATCGACCACTGACGAGTGTGTGTGAGACTAGAGTGACTTGACCGAGTTTCACGACGACAACGACCACTGCAATTAAGACGTATAGGCTATTAGGTATAACCTAACCTAACCTACGCGTTCGCATATTATAAGATAGTTTCCGATATTCGAGCAAGTATTTATACCATATAAATATATAATGTATGTACGGATACAATATATAATATCTATGACGGAAAACGTATAGATTTTTACTTCGGGTTTATGGAAAATCGTCTCTCTCTTTCTCACCATCACCGCGATTTTACTGCGGGCAAACGTGAGGCGACATCGTGGAGTTCGCTATACCTGCAGTACCTACAACACATCGATAAAAGCGCGGTTTTCTATATTTATTATGGTAATAGGTAGATATGGTACAATACTTTTTTTTTATAATATCCTTTTTCACTCGCGAGCCCGCGAGTTTAACGCGCAAACACCGAATACGGTTATATTATAATATATAGATCCCAAGCCTCCCGCGCTTCCGATCGAAAGCACCCGATAACCGTATAACGATATATTATAACGTGATAATATTTTAATAATACAATATTATATATAATATTATTATAATACATTTTAATAGCTATGTTGCACGTACTCTGGGCCGCCGTCGGGCGTAGAAAATATTTTTAGAAACAAAACCGTTTCAGAGATCATTGACGAGATTCGTCGTCCACTGGAGTACGGGATCGTAGCGTAAACTATTCACGTCTATAATATAATATATGTGTATAATATAACATAATAATACAATACAGGTAGGTATATATATATATGAATTCTATATATTATGTATATATTGGCATTTGGACCGATCGAAACGACTTTGACTTCAAGTCCATTATTAAATATTAATAATAATAACTACCTATTATTATTACGATGGACCTGTTGCACGTATATACAACTGCAACAATTATAATATATATATATAGCTACCGTTTAATATAATAATATAGAAAAGCCATCATTGTACGAGCGTCGATATTATATTATTGCCAAATCATCGTCGTCGTCGGGCGACTCGCACAATAATTGGCCGTGTCCGGTGTTTATAATAATAATAATAATAATAAAAATAATATATAACTCGGACGACAAGAGCACGATAATAATATAATACTTTCAATGCATATAGTATAGGTGAATGTGTATAAAGGACCTTTGAACTGACCGCGAATTCGATCGACATTAGCACGCACTGCAATATAATATATTATTATCGTTATACATATACGTGCGTGCAGCAATATCCGATAATATTATAATATACAATTTTGGGCGAGTCATCGCACCATCCGATGGCTGATCAACACTTTTGTTATGTATGTGTGTGTGTGAATCGATCGTAAAGTGATAAACGATCGGCGAAAAATATCGATCGATTTATCATTCGATATATACTCGTTATGGCGCATATTAACACCGCGTAGGTATCACGCGCATCTAAATAATATATACAGGACGATTGCAACCGCTCCGTACATAACTATTACCATCTATATAATATATTATATATATTGTAGAGCGTAAATATTTGCAGAATATTGATGACAAATATTGTACATATTGTATATTTATACGATGGAATTTGCGCGCACTGCTCGATCGGTTAAAAACAAGCGATATTATATACTTTACACATAATCGTGCGACATTTATTATAACTACCTATATATAGTGTACTATACCTATACTCGAATGTGTCGCGTACCGTATATATAATAATAATAATATATTGTACACTTGGGTTATACATACGCATTATACGCGTTGGGAAGAGAAAAATTTTAACAAATCGCCATCGTTCATTATTATAATATAGTACGTTATAATATATACCGTCGCCGAGCACTGCACCGTCTCGCGCCTTAATGCATATAGAACATAATAATATATTATATACACGTTCGTTTATTATAATATATTATATGGCCGGACACTGCACGCCCGCACGTTAAATCTCCGTTCCAATAATGCAAATATCGCGGCGGCGTAAACGGGAAATAATGTCGAGAAATAACTGGCGAGACGACGAAGCCCGCCGTTGATTTATCTGATCGTCACACATAATATTTTTTGTCCATTTCATTCGAGTTTTTATTTTTAGTTTTGCTAATTCCTCGGTCGAGACGGCGTCTGCACGAGCGCAGGCGGCTTATTATATTATTCGAATCCCCGAGCGGTATTCGCGATTATATTATATAAGTAGGTATATGGTACAGCGATAATAATATGCGTCAGTATATATATATATTCATTTTATGGGTTTATTTTGATCCCGAGGTTACACACACACAACGCACGCGTGAAGCTGATATAGTATTTGTGTATTGTAAAATATGCTTAAAAATAAGAGATAATATATAATAAACACGCTGCTTATTTATGTTACAATATATACGAGTTTTGGTGGCTGAAGTACCAACAAATAAATATAACAAATAAATGAACCTGAAACACATATTATATACGCTCGCAAATAGCGTGCGATCGTGTGCGTTGCTCAAATACATTTGACCACTTAAAAATAATATATATATATAGATCACGTCCAAAAAGCACATAGAGTCTAGTATAAACAACGCGTGGACCCTATATAGTATATATATATCACTGTATCATAATACACATATACATAGCTGAAATTGTTAAATACAAAATAATTGGTCGGAATTTAGTGGCTCGTTATACATCGCGGTATATAATTTCATAATGTTCTATACAATGGGAATAATGTGGCCGACATCGTAATTCGTATAGTAACTATAATATATACGTCATATAATTGTACGATGGCGTCGGCACAATTACATATAATATATTATATTATAACAACGCATGAGAAATTAATTCGTCTCATGAGCTGCACCGGTGGACACGAATTATAATTATTAATAAATTATTTTGATTATCTCAAATCGATTTTCGTCTTTTTCACGTGCATAAAACTCCGACTTGGAAATCATGTAGGTATCTATATGCCTATAGTATAACGAGACCGTCATCGTTTGTATGTTTTATATTATTATGCACACACTCGCGAAATACGAATAGTGTTTCGTCGATATAATAATAATTAGCAACGCGGTTCTACTCGCAACTATGCGAGGTTCCGATGACTGCAGCGCGCGTGTCTTCGGGCGTTAAAGTCTTTTCAAACTTCGGACCCGTGCATTCTCGCGTCACGATCGATCTACTGCATTATCGTACCACGTTTACCGCTCACTGCGTATTATATACGATCTTCCTGCACATTTCAAACTGCAGTGGCTATAGAGCATTTGTTATCTGCATTATACTCATGTCTTATACCTATATACCTAGTGTATATATCTACGACCGCGTACCTTTGACCCACCAATATAAATATTACATATGCGTAGCTGTTGAAACAGTTGAACGATGTGATGATGAGATGTAAAACGTGATGGAAAAAATGAACCGTATAGAAACGGACGGCGCGAAAAAATCGAAAATCACTTATTGCTGCATGTATACATTATATGTAGCGGCGGCCAATATAATAGATATCAAAATAATATTATATTATATTATATCGAACAGTCGTCGTCCGCGGAGGACGCGCTCGTGTTGGAACGCGCGCGTGACATAAACCGATCGGAGTGTCTTTTTCTTCTTCTTCTTCTGCAGCGTCCGTCTCCGACGTGGTGTCGCACACGTCTATATACAGTAGTACGCATACATATATAATATTATTGTACATGTGCGCATATCAAAAGGTAATGGATGATGGAGAAAACGAAAGAAAAAAATCGCATGTAAAAATAATCGGAACAATAATATAATAATATAATATAATACGGGCGGCGGCAGCGTTGACGATAATATTATATTATATGTACCGCATATATACATAATAATAATATATACCTACTGTTTGCGACGAAGAGTGTGCGCCACGTCTCGGCGTATTATGCGCGCACGTTATAATAATATAATATGTACGAAATTGCTCTGTGTGTGTGTGAGTGGCGTGTGCGCGGATGCGATGTCTCCAAAAACGGACAATGGGCGAAATCGATTTAGGTATAGGTACCTATATATATTATTATAATAATATACAATAATAATATTATATCGTGTATTTTTTTTTCAATAATACATTTTTAATATCGGACGACGACAACGCGAGTACGCGACGCGCGACGTCGCGGTCGTTTTTTAGGCATTTTATTTGTACGTTGCACACTATATAATGTACCTATACATTAACATAATATAATAAACAGTATAATGGTACTTGTAGGTACCTATATACATATATTTATATATATTACATAACTTCAGAGCGTTCGTCGCACTATTGCTGCTGCAATATATATATATAACTGCAGGGTTGTCGAAGAGCCAAGCTTCTATATGATATAATATATAATAGTAACATGTAACACACGCTGCACCATCGGCTGTCAAAATGGCAACGATATTACAATCGCAAATGCAGGATGCCGTTCGTCGTCGATACATTATGTCTACAACACGGTGTATCGAAAATAACTGACAGTTGTGTTTGACTGTAATACGTAACGAATTTTATTATTAAAAATGTTGTTTAAATTTAGATAATACAGTCGAACTTGGTTAATTCAAACTTATTTTTTACTTGAAATCGTCACTAACTCGAGCTTTTACCTGGTCTCTAGAATAATTTCCTATAATTGTAGCTTCAACTTTTTAGCTGATATTTTCAACTTCAACTTCAAACCCTTCAATCGAGTTCTATATTTGTATATTTGATTTTGATTATTGATAATTATAATGTGTTAAAAAAAAAAATGAAACCTGGTAAGAATATTAATATACATGACCAATCTATACTCGTCCAATTTCTGGGAAGCATCCAAAAACTGAAATATAAAAACTATACAATATTTCCAGTTAATATATCTCTCAGAACAAGGACAAATAATGTTCCATGGTATGTCAGTCATCGAACCCCCCCCAACTATAATAACAATCCCTTATCATAAACCACATCATCATTCAATTTCTCTCATATAAAATGTATTCTCCTGCTCTCAACATACAACCCGTTGACTGAAAAAATGGTTTTATTAAACTAATTAAAAAAAAAAAAAACCTAAACTTTAACTGAGATTCTTATAGATAACATAAATAACTTACTAAAATGTAAAATGTTATTATTACCTATAGTTATTACATTCATACAGTCATACAGAGTGATATATCGCAACGAATCTTCTGTGACTATCACGTGATCGTCTAGTTATTTTCTCTGATCAAATTTACTTATATTGTATTGTAGATACTCTAAGTATGTACTCTATATTGTATATAAACTGTAAATGAAAACAATTTCAAAAAAAGTACAAAAGTTATTACATCGCAGGTTGATTATACCTAATTACATTTTACCATTTTCAGAATTTCAGATACATCAATGTATAACGTATTTCGAAATATTTCGGACGAGCGTTGCCGATGACCGACGACGCTCCATATTACATATAATAATAACCTCTGCACCGATGCGAAAACCGCATAAACAATATCAGAACATAACGAAAAACGAATATTATATGCATAATGAGTGCGTGTGTAAATCGCAGTGATCTCGTTTACGGCAAATTATTTCCCATGGAAATTTTCAATTTTCGATAAGACAATAAAAATACGAAAACTGGTGCGTATACACGTACCTACCTATATTACATACATATAAATACGGTCGTAAACGCGAACAATATGTGTATAGGTATTATGTATATACACATAATATGCATTAGGTATATATTATATATATATATATATATATATATGTATATTCTTTGTTTTATATTTTTTATTGCCCGTAATAACCACGTTACGATGCTCGGTAATATAATACTAAATAGTTCACATCGTGGTCGTTCACGATTGTAATGCGATTATAATATATTATAATGTGCGAGCGGTCAACATACTTCCGACTGTTAAGATATCATATAATATGACGTGAACGCGAACTATAAATATGTTTTCGGAAACACTATAATAATATGCAAGTTATAACACCGCGGTCTTATTATACCGCGGTATAGAATATATAGGTACAACGAAGGCGTCACAAAATTACTGGTCTAAGTTTCAATAGAGAGTGGGATTAAAACGACTAAAGCATATTATTAAGTACCTATTTGATTCGAGGGGGACAAGACCGTAGCTGAAAACAAATTTCGGGGGGTCCGACAATTGTATAATACAATAAAGATAATGGACTTTTTACGTTCAAGATATAAAAACTCTTTATCCTCGTTACGACTGCTTCGACGGAAATAAAAAATTACTCTCAATACAACAAGTAGATATATAGTCATTAAACAATATTCACAGCAAAAATTGTTCTACTTTTAAAAAATGTCAGCGATGAACCTCAGTATCTGGTACGCAATATAAATAATTTCAATCGAAAAGTTACGAACACAATATGAAAACCGAATTTTTGGAAAAAAAATATTTCGTTTCGACCAGATAAAATAACAATCATAAAGGTACCTACATATTATTGTACCTATAGTAAAAATAACTGAATCATTTTTTTTAAAAGGGTATTTCTATTATTTCATATTTGCTATTTTCACTGCTTAAGCTCAACCTGATTTTTAAACAAGTCTAACGCGTTACCCGTTAGTAGACTTGTACCCATCTAGACAACTTTTGCTACACTTAATATTTAATATATATTTATATAAAAAAGGATATATCGATAATTATATTCAGAATAATATACTAAAGACAATTATTATACCTTCCGCAGTTATTAAATGCTGTGGTTTACTTGGATCGCTCGCAGCTCACACATAAACTTGTCGGCCATTTAATTTGAAAAACAAAAAAAAAATGATTTATTAATCACATTATAGTGATAAATATAATGAGAATTCGGTTTCGGGCTGCCAGTGAAATAAAACAGGGCGTGGCGGTAGATAGGTACGTCAAATTTATTAGGGAATTTTTCGTAAAACGAACGCCGCCGATAAACCGAAAACAATAAATAAGATAATATATTTTGATAATTCTTTCTATTTGTAGTTTTATCGACGCCTTTTTATACATCGTCGACTATCCATACGTTCTATACCATTTTCGTATAGATAGAATTATTTTAAACATAAAATATAATGTAATTACATGTTTTTCAAAATGTACGGCTGCAGTGACCAAGGCGAAGAATATCGTTGTTTTGTCTTAGATTTGAACTTCACACCCGCACCAGCCGATACGCCATACAATAAATAACAATACTATATACACCTGTCGGAGTTTGTCTCGCGCACTGCTATGATCCACATAAATAAAAACTAGTTTGACGTTCGATATTTTTGCAAAATAAAAACCGTTTGTGACTTCTAGACATACCTAATATAATAAACAAGACTAGGTCATTGTACGTATTAATATATAATATATATATATATATATAGATTTGGGCGTGACCGGTGAAAAAGTCTGACTTTGCAACGGCGGCGACTCGCTATATGTGCAGTATATGTATGTGTGCACGTGCACGCTCAAAGACGGACTAAAAGAAAAGGAGAATGAGAAAAAAAAACGGATATTTATCGCACGGGTACCTATGGGTTTTTTTTTCGCGCATGTGGTTACGGGAAATTTTTTAATTAACGATCGATCGACAAAAAGAAGAAAAACTAATAATAATGAGATCGGTATCGGTCGCGAACGCCGTCGTCGCCGCCGCCGTTCTCACGCGAGTCTCCTGAGGCATAAAGCTCGGGATCGTATGTATATATATATATTATATGTGTGTTTATGTGCATATATATGTAGGTACTTAAATATATATATATGAAGGTACTTATATATACATATATACCTGTACGAAGCCTCGTGTTGTGTACATTTTTTTTCTGCCAATTTATCCATTTACCTCCGCTCCGTATACATGGTATACAGCGTGTGTATAGCATCGATGTATACATTGTGAGCGGTGACCGTTGCAGTGTATATAGGTAAGTTTGCGCACGGCGACAAATGCAGCAACACGAACGTATAATATAATATATATAGGCAGAAACTGCGGTACGGGGAGCGGTCTCATAATCATCGATATAAGTTTATAGTCCCCGTCGATATAACGAATTTAATGATATACAGATCAGTAATAATTTTGAAGCTGCAAGGTTTTTAAAAATCATTATAGGTACCAATATAGTGGTAGTGACTGCACTATAATACGTACACTACCGAACAGCGAGCCACGAGACCATATCATAGGTTAGGTTAGGTTAACCTAACCTAACTTTGTAGCATTTTAAATTTAGTACACCGACGAAATATTACAACAATAAACTATCGTTTTTGCGGTTAAAACCCGAGATGACCCGATCGTAATAATATAAATGAAATAGGATTTGTGACAATATGAACCTTTTGAGTGAGACATCGCCGTGAGTATTATAATAATATACCCAACAGAGAGTGAGATGCCTATAATATTGATATATAATATAGTGGTACACTTGTACCGCACGAAACAAAAATTGTGCACCATTAGGATAGGTTATATATAGGTAGTACAACTTACACATCAAGAAAAGCTATTTATTTTTTTTCGTTATAATTATGACGGCGGATCCGGCGCAGGTGATTTGCACCGAATTTGACCCAAAACAAAACGTTGTATTTATATTATGTGTAATTTTTGGTAATGTGCTGTACGAATTTATGAAATACTGTAATTTACGGGCCAAAACAAACACGTGTAATTCGAGGCGAAATTTAATTCGCTTAAACTATATTTATCTATACCTACCTACACATTACATCTGAGTAGTAATTTAGACGATTGTGAAGAAATTTCGTCGGAAAAAAAAACCTTGTTATTGTGTATAAGATACTCAGACTACAGGTTTTTTTTTTGTACATATCAAAAACATCATTATAAATCATTTTTCGTGTTTTTGAGGTAGATATATGTATATAAAAACCGAACAATTGTTCGAAATCGTTTTTCAGAAACAACAGCGTTTTTGAATGTATGTCGTAGGTACCACACCCACCGAACACAACGTCTTTAAGGACGCATCGGGTCATTTTTTAATTGATTTTCTCGATGATGATAAAATAATAAGTAATATAAAACAATCAATCTCCAATAATATATTGATGATTGAAAAAATCGGTAGTATAGTTTCACAAGTCGCAAACGTGAGGCGTAATCGGTATAACTTATAATATAGAGATGACGCTCAGAGTCCAAACATTATTAAATGCACAATGCACAGATCGGTAAAATATTATTGGACTGTCGACTGCAAAATAGATTAGTCTCTACAACCCTCCTTCGAGACACTGTACGTCAAGCAAATCGGTTTCAAACGCCATTACGCCAATGCAGAGGACATCCTACCTACATATTATTATATACAGAAGCTCGAATATCTAGCTCTTCCCCATCGAAGTGGCGTTCTAAGTCGTGTTTGAAGTTGGAATTTATTTTTATTCCCATCGAGATTTTATCCATATCAAGACTCCACTGAATGTATATTAATTATGTATTAATATTGTGTATAATGATTTGTCACATCATCATATCATGCGTACTATTATAATGTAGAAAAGGAAAAAAGGCTCATCACACTGGCGATGTTCGATTTCGCAGTTTGAGCGATCGATAACATAATATATTATTATTATACATATACTTATAAAGTTATAATTATATATTGCAAACGGTTAGAATATATAATATGTTTAAGTCATCGGCGCGTACATGCATGTTCTGAAATATAATTAAATCGAACTGACCAACAGCTCTGTAGGCGATCTCATTACATGACGCGTAAATCGGGATAGGTACTATCGTCGTGTTTTGTTTTTTTATTATTATTTTTTTTTTTTTTTATCGCGTCGAGAAATAATTATATTATTATATTATTGACCGCATTAAAATATAAAACGCACGTTTTATGCATTATCATTCGTCCAGAGAGACGGCGACGGCCATGTCGACCAACCGTCATCGTATTGTATATTAAATACGATCGACGCGACGCCGACGACGACGAGTGCACGAGCACGTGTATTTGCGCACCTACATAAGTACGCTAACCTGTTTATAATGAAAAGAAAATAATATACACACACATTTATTTATATAGAGAGAGAGACAAATGCCTTTGAACGCGATTCGATTAAGACGCAGGTAATTATTGTACGTCATTGTACGATGGAAATCGATTCACCCAATATCGGTCAAGTGTCGGTCACTCGAACTTAGAAGGGTTTTAAAGTTAAACGTGGTACCTGTTTAACTCGACAAATAGAAGAGTAGAGTTTATTTTCATTCCCTTCGAGATTCGAGTTATCGAGATCCGACTGTATCTATATATTATTACGTTATATTCTTTATACGTACCTACTTACGAATTACAATCCATAATCCTAACACTATAAAGGGGGAGGGGGGTCAGCCATCGAATGCGCTTTTCAAAACCAGCATTTTAAGCGAGAATAATATGATATACGCAGTCGAGTATCGATAACTCAAGGGGAATAAAAATAAATTCGACTCAAGTATTTTTCGAATTGTATACATCAAACACAACTTGAGAAAACTTCAAAGGGTATGACATGTTGTACACGTTAACCACCAACAATTGTGAACGTGTGAGGTCTACCGCCGTATATATACATAATATTTAGACATTTAAGTCTACACATTATCACGATGGCCATTTTCAGATTTTTAAAAGACGACTTTTGCCCGTTTTTACTCCATCATTATCTAAATCATATGTATTCTTAACATTTTAACGGGTGCAAATAATTATGGCACGTCCAGCAAACCACCGACATGTAGTCCATTGTGTGTAGGTAATATATTTTCGTTTTTTAAAAAGCGTGCCGGATTACAGGACTATATATATTATTATAACGCACTGCTGCCGGATTACCTATAGAGATTACCAGTTTACCTCCAACGCACAACTCGTTGACCTATATATATATATGATATATTTATACAATAATATTATGTACCGTTGGACGCCAAAGCACGCATATTTCGGGTACCGTCCGTCGGGGGTATCATTCACATTTTATAGCTGCGAGGCGTACCCTCTCGGAAGTCTATCCGCCCAACCGAAACTTAGGTACACGTCGATTTCGTGCAGAGGAGTATCTCCTTGCAACCGGTTAACGCGCATAAGCTGCATGTGTGTATACCAGATACGTGGTAATCGGATACCACGGTGGTTATAAAACAATAATTTAGCGACCGTGCAGCATCATATATACAACACTCGCGCTGGTATAAACATATAATAATACTTCAAGTCCGAAACGACTTGACGGCGATATATAATATATTATATACTATTATTATTATTATTATTAATATATAGGTACCGTTACAATAGGAATGTGCCGCAGTACCGGTCGCCGCTGCGGAGGAGGCGACCCTAATACGATTTTAATATGAATGTTTTTTCGACGTTTTTAGTACAGCAAAAGTATACACGCCTAATACCCCGTGTGCATAGTGTTGTAGACGAAGGCAATTGAAATAACATTCGAAGGAAAGCGCGCAAACGGCGTTTTGCAGTCGTTATTGTTTTCGGACGTTATTACATTATTATAAACATCTCTGCGATCCACGCCCATCCTATAATATTGTTTATTATTATTTAGAATTACCCTAGACAGCAGTGGCCTGAAATGGCCGTTTGGAGTGTTTCACAGATATTTATACGTACACAGCTGATGGATAATACATAATAATACACCGTTTACAAATATACCTACGTCATGATATTATGAAAATATGCAGATAGAAACGACTTGCTTAATATCATACGATCAGTTAAGAGCGATAGTCTATAAATATCTTGTTTTTTTTTTTGGACTGTCGAAAGAATTCGATGGAGACGGAACTGGATCCTGGAGATTGAGAGATTGGGCAAACGATTCCGGGACCATTAAATAGTATGCGATATGATGTGTGCAGCAGTTGGAGAAAATACGATACGTTTGACGCTGATATGAGGTACCCCCCCCACATGAGGTGTATATTTATTATTATTAGACACTGACACCAGCAAAGGGGGCCGGTAAAAGTAAAGTGAATTTCTTGACAATCTATCTTAATGGGTATTCGATATTCATATATAGTATATTAAGTCGAGGTGATATATTGTCAAAAACAAAAATGACACTAAATGGCGTAGTTCAATTTTACTTTGTACACAAAGACCATCTCGTCCGATTAGATAGTTTCGAGGATAATTCACTCGGTTATTAGCGCAAGCCCACTGTCGAAAGTATTTATATTGCGTCTCGGCGGACGATCCTATTTGGATGTGCACTACATAATAATAATAATAATTCTTATCCATAGTTATTATATACATATATGTGACTATGTGAGTAACGACATTTTATATTTATGTATAATATGACTTGAATATAGGCAGTTGTCAAAAATATAATCTAATACATGATATAAGTCGGCTAACGACAAGCGCAATTATCGTTATCAAAATTGATATCTTATTTTTAATGCTTTTATAAACAATTTGGCCGACGCCAAGCCCACGCGACTGTTGTAGGTACTTATATGGGTACTCCAGCAGCAGCCGGTATATACCATAAACGTGTTATATTATTATACAATATATATATATATGTGCGTGTCTATGTATGTATGCCAAAGAAATTTGGTCCGAACGTTTCCGAAACCGTACTTGTTCAGGTGGGTACCTACAACGTTAATTTACAGACCTGGGAAACTCGCGTAATAAAAAATGTTTACGAGGCACTGATTATTTTAACGGTAAATGTGTATTATTCACTCATTATTGAGGAAAAAGTATTAACTTTTTTGTGAGACGAAGTGGTTTGTCGTCGAATCCATTAAAAAGACTTTTGATATTCAAACGACAAACTGTACACTGTCATAACTTTGAAATATGGTCCCGGGAGACAAATTGTCATCATACCCCTCTCTCAAACCCCTCAATTATTACCATCTAGGCAAGTATCCGATGAGAGATGGTCTTGTAGCTGAAATTATTTCACAGACTTTTAGTGTTAATATTAGGATTTTTCAGCGAGTAAACGGTATCAGCAAAATGTATATATGCGTATACCAGAAGTTAACTTATTTCAAAAGTATCAAAGTACTTATACCGTGGTATAATATTATAAATAACATACACGACCGACCGCAGAAATGCGATTTGACGCGACGCATAATATAGGTACCTCTATAAGTAATAATTATTTGATTGCATATATCATCATCATCGTATCATGTGAACTTGCAATATATTATTGTCTTGCGGTCGTCTGCAGGCCCAAGCGGTAATATTATTACAACTATAGTAATCATATATGACGAGGATAATGATAGTAAATATAATAATATGTAATATATACGTCTTATACATACAAATCCTGAAATTATATTATGTATACCGCCGAAACGGTGTATTTCGGATGATGGAAAAACAAAATCGTGTTGAAAAAGACGGGTAGGTATACTTTATAGTAGTTGAGGAATATCTTCAACCGAGGTTACAAAACAATTATATTAATAATATAATATACATTTTAACAAATGTTCGTATTATTTTCTTTACATTTCCCCAAAATGATTGAAAAATTAATGAGAATTTTTACCTCCCAAAAGTACCGACTTCTAGTACCTACAACTATAGTAACGTTCCTCAAAGATGATAATAAATCAGAGTATTTTTCTACTAAAAAAGTGTCTACAGACAACCAAATTAAAAATTAAATCAAAAAATACACAAGTAGAGTAAAATCGATAGGTACATCCAAGTGACATGTCACCCTCCAAGACGAATGTGGAATGATTTCCTTTCGCTCTGATTGATGACGGGCGCCCTTGGGTACATCCTTTGATCCACTCATGGAATCTTCTAAAAATTTCTAACTTCCATTGTAAAATAACGATTCGTGATTTTTGAAAACCATTGCAAAGTTATATTTTGTAATATCATAAGTATTTTACACACACAATTTGTTCCTATACTATTAAGTGCGTTTACAAGCAACGCACGCACACACTCTGCACATATTATATAATATTTATTTATTACAATAACCAAACGGCTATATGTATAAATTATATACATAATATATATATATATATATATTATATCAGTAAATAATAATATTATATACCTAATTACATATAGGTAGAAAAAGCAACACTATGGGTAAATAATCTATCGGAAATCCGTAATTGTTGGTATTTAAAATTATTATATATATATATATATTATTTTAAGTCGCACAATGCCGTCGGCGAGTGCACAAGAATCCGCGAAACGGAAAATTTGAAGCCACATCGCTACCTCGAGACAATAATTATTGTGTTATATATTATATTAGGACACACGACCGAGCGCGTGCTCGAGTAGCATATATAGTCCTCCACTCTCCATAGTCGCGAGTATTATTCTTTGCGCAGACGGACACGAGACGTCTCCTGCGCGTCAACCGCAGACGGACACGATAATAATAATAATAATAGTAATAATAATTATCATCATCGTCGTCGTCGTCGTCATTGTCGGCGAGAAAGGATTAATCGAACGCTCGCGCGAGTCTATTGTGAAAAACCAGTGCAGTGTACACGCGCGCCGAGTTTGGTGTATATAATATAATACACGTACCTAAATATATATAATAATCATGTGTATACAAATAATCGTATTCGACACTAGAAACGGTTTCTGGGATAATCTCGTCTGCAGCGTGCCCTTAATGCGTTCTCCGGGTAATTGTCTGGACAACTGTTGGACGCGCTCGCTGCTCGGACACACACAATGCGACTATTCGGCTACAACTGTGCCACTCGCCCGCCGAATACGACAGCGACAAGTCTCTTCTTATTCGCGTGCCTACATGTATAATGCAAGCATGTGATATGAATTAAACGCGCATGCGCCGGCCGATTCAGACGCGTTTGCAGTGATGGGCCGAAAATAATGTTAGAATTCGCAAATCGCAAATACCTACGCGTTGCGTTATATACGATAGAGGTGTGTCGCAGTAGATGCCATTTTTTTTGACACGATTCGTTCAGATGACGCTGTCTAGACATATGCATCGGTCGTTTTAGAAATCCTGCATCTCTCCCGCAGCTCCGAGAAAACTAGGTACTCCTATATAGCTGTTGTAATACGCACGTAGGTAATAATATAGGTATGTAGCGAAACAATCGTTACGTTAATATTATAGTACCAGAACAGCTTTACCGGTCGGAAACCAAATAAAATATAGCACAATATCAATTTTAATATTTCAATATACATATTATATGGTACGCTTTAAAACCGGAATCGGCCCGAACTTCTGGAATACGGCGTGTGAACCGTTTTGAAAAAAAAAAAACCGATTTCGGTGTACCCACTGCAGCAGCAGTCGATTACAAGACAAAATATATTATGTTTCCTCAAATCATGGCAGACGATCTGCTGCAGTTCGGGCGCTGTGCATCCATCACGGTGCACATCATGCGATTGTCGTGCGATAAAAACGCAAGCCACCGTCTGCGATGTACCTCGGCGGCCGTTAAGTTTGACTGCGCGACCATTATTGTTACTCCTATTATCAAAGTGTTGTAAATGCGTTTACCCGCTTGGGACCCACGCAAAACTGTAGACGCGACGACGGTCGTAGCGAATATTTTCAAAAAGCGGTCTTTTTGTCGAGTCGCGGGACGCAAGATAACGTACCGCTACGGGTAGATAATATAATATTATGTAATAATTCATCGCGACAGCGGACATAATTTCCCGACAGTTGTCGTCGTTATCGCAACGCGTTTATCATCGTAAACCGTCGTCGTGCGACGTCTCGTCGAAGTCGTCACACGTGTACCTACCTACCTACCTACACGCACGTGACGTGTACGCAGATTAAAGAATGGTATATGGACGTATATGAGAACGGGGCGAAATCAATCACGCGCGGACCTACATCGTTGCATCCTGCAGCTCGGTCTTACGCGCGGTGGCCCAGGAATGCGATTATATTATTATGTACGCATATTCGCGTACGCTTGTGTATACTAACATAATATGACTATATATACGAGCGTGTACATAAACACGAGTACATAAACAGTACACCTTATTCTCGGCGGCGGCGACGGCGGATTAACATCTATAATACGAGACCGCTGCAACGGTCGAAACGAGCTGTGCGATTTGACATGACGTCCGTGGTACGGCTGCTGCAGGTAGGTATATTGGGCTCAATCCCATCACGACGTTTGCAACGCATTTTATGAAGTGACGGCGAAGACTATTATTTTTATTTTAATCGTTCCGTATAATAACCATCGCTCGGGCATACGAGTCCACGACGTCGGTAGGCTTACGAACGCATATTATGAAGCCGGCTGATATTATGACGCACATAGACTGGTAACATATAGGTGGGTATTAACGGCAACAGTCGTCGTATTATATCAATCGCACGCACGCACAATATAATATTTCTATAATAATATTATAATACCTGAATTAGACGACCCCGTGTAGCGGTGCACCCGTGAGACGAACCATAAACACAAGACGACGACGACGGACACGAAAACCGGTATATCGATATAATAATAATATTATTATGTAGATCGGAGGGAAATGGACCACGACCTTCGCATCGCCCGCGGGGACCTTCGCAAAAGATTCAACCGCGAGTACAGTTGCGTGCAAGTGAGTCGCAATAATAATATTATGTATAATATTATAAATCATAATGATGATGATGATGTTATACGGTCCTGTACGACGATCATTACCGACGAGAGGGTCCGAGGGAGGGGAACCTCAGCGGAATATCATATTTTACTCTGATCTTCGCAACCTCGCCCCTGCGCTCGTTCAAGGTCGCGGCCGAGCACACGGTCGATCACGGAGCTTCACTCTGTATAGCTGACATCTCTGCAATGTGCGCGTGCGCGCGTGTGTGTGTGTAACGTGTGGGCTATAATTAGACGGAATCACGTCATTAGGACACGTAATTGCGCGATTCGCGGGCTACCGACGACGGTCATGGTTTTAAGGCGTTCTGCGGTCGGGCGCCGCCGCCGGACATAATATATTATATTATATTATTATGCGGAGAAGAGTTCCTCCTAATATTATAATATATATATATATATATATATACGACGAGGCTGACGTCGTTCTTCTGCCGCCGCCGCCGCCGCAGATGATGGATGAGATCGGCAGCGTCGGTCAACGACGGGTGTGATGGAACGACGACGGCTCCGGGGGGGAGGTCAAAGAGCGGACCGGACTCTGCCGCCGCCATCGGTCCTGTTAAAGAAAACAAACACAGCTCCGATCTGCAATAAAGTACTACTACAACACGAGTACACATAATAATATCCTCTGTGAACTCTTGTAGCTTCGGGCATCGGAATAAAAATAACTTTCGGCGGAGAATAATAATATTGTATACAATTCGTATTATTATTATTTACTCCATATTTGGTATACTGCACTTCTACACATATATATATATATATATATTAATTATTATTATACTACACTGACGAGCGAGATTCGTTGTATGCCACTCGTCGACTCGCGGAGGGTCGGCGCGGCGCGTATTATCAATCAAATAGACGACCGCAGCCGCCACTTGTTTTCGTTCTGGATTTCGTAATCATATACTCTCTGACGAAATAAAAACTACGAGATTACGAAACGAAAATTCAGACTCGGGACTTGGTTCTCTGAGGACGATGCAAAACGATGGTGACCGAATACGAGCTTATCTCCACAGTGAAAATCTTCCACGTCACAAGGTCTCGTATGGGCGACAAAAGAAATTCGTATTGAAATAAAAATATAGAATTAAAACAAATAATTAAAACGATTTGGTTCCAATTAGGTTTGATTCTCATGAATGTTTCGTCAAACAGAAAAATTTCGTTGAATAAATAAGTTCGTTATGATATGGAAGTTTCACTGTATTATTATTATAAACATCCATCGCGAGTATAGATCGTCGCTATAAACGACATTCTGCGGTACGACTATATAGGTTTGTAACGCCGCATCGCCATCGGTCGTCCGGACGAAAAGAATATTATTATGTAATATTGTAAAGACCCGACTTCGTGGAAGTCCCGGTGGCACATAACGTTATAATATATACGCTAAACACCGACGAACACAACTACAGCTTCCGCGGGACTTCTCTGGTCGAACGATGTGCTGCATACTGTGCCACTCGCGATGTATTAAAGTATATTATATTATTATTATTATTATTATTATATTTCTATGTACCTACGCGTAACATATTTTTTTTTAAATACTCCTCGGCCACATAGACCATCTTGGTACAATAAACTTAAGAATTTACATCTTATAATTATTAAAAAAATTGTGAGTTTGAGTTATATTTGATGAGTTAGCGGCTATCAGGTTGTATATACATGCGTATATAGTAGTGACTCAGTGGGGCAGCTATAGGGTTCAAATCTTGGGGGTGCTACCATAATGAATCTCTCACAAATACGTGAGGGGCTCCTCCCCCCCACCCCTAATATTTCCATTATTTAAATTATACTTCTGCTCACAGTTATACCATTAATAGAAGATAAATTTATCATATTTTATTTTTTTTTTATTATATTATAATTCAAAATGTCAAACATAGCTTTCTATCGATACTAGCAAATGAGTTTAATATTTCTTTAGGTACAATTTTATTAGCTAGGTCTCTCTCAATATTTATAATACTCAAATTAGTATAATAGTAATAATATACTGTAATATAAAGAATGAAATGTATGCAAAATAACTGTTAGGAACAAAAATAACTGATGTCTGATAGTAAAATTTAAAAAAAATAAAATTACCTAAATAATTGTTAAAACTTTAGATATTTTAAATTACAAAGACATTGAACTTGGGGGTGCTTAAGCACCCCCTAGCACCCCCGTAGTTGCGCCACTACTGTAGGGATTGAAATAGGGGATTGGACAATTTGATGAGTCTGCAGAATTTTGTGGATCAGTCGTTGGTCTGGCTTTTCAATGATTTTTGTCAGTGTGGGTACAATATGTCTACATTGCAGACGTCATAGAAAATATGGAATGTCCAGTCAATGCCCGGAGTTATTAGTCGGCGAAGTTCTCGATTTCATATAATATGTAGATAAATCGAGTAAAAGCGAAATGAGGATTTATTCATTATCTGAAAATATTCCTTCCGCTGGATTAAGTACTTCTTATTGCAGCTACAACAGATTTGGATAAATGTTTTGCTACACAGCATAAAATTATACCTCCGGGAGATCTATGAAAAGCGCGGAGCACGATTTCCACGGCCGATATCCGTTTTTCCCGAGCACGCTATTTGATATATTTTACGATCCCGGACACACACGCCGTCACATATGGCACACACTCGGTACCTACCTACATTTTATTTATTATTATTTTTTTTTGCCCCCGTCAGAATATTATGTTCAGTCACCGCTCGTTATATTCTGACGTCGTCGTTGGATATATAATATGTTAACTCTTTATCCTCGAAATCTACGCCAAGGTATATATAATATTCAAAGTCTCCGCGCAATTGTAGGTATATACGCATAATACAAGCACTATAATAGTATAATACTATATAATATATATATAT